>JAGIQG010000019.1:28774035-29062066 GCA_024679065.1 Sphyrna mokarran
TTTGCCCATCCTTGGTCTGCGATAAGAGTCACTTCCTGGCTATCCCCCCTATTGAGGCAGGGGTTCCTCCATAAGCAATGAGGCGACCCCCCCCCCCCCCCCCCCCCCAACCACAGGCATCAGTCCGCTCCCCCAGACATCAGGCCCCTCACAAGCACTGCTTCCCTCTACAACCACAAACATCTAGGCACAACTCCCAAGTATTACCATCTCCCAACAAGCAGTGCAAAGGAACTGGGATCAGTGTCAAGGCATTACACGGGCATGTCCCTCTTTTCCCCCAGCCCCCCACCTTAGAGTAAATCTATCTTTCATTATATCACAAAGAAGGGGTGTGGAAAATTAGTAAAAGAGATCTCACAAATGGGAACCCCATTTCCCAACTCTTGCAAGATTTTGAGCTCGTATTACACTATTTACACAAAATCGCCCCCAAATTATGCATTGTACACAACCATAACCACTCACGTCACTCACTGTATCACATGGCACCACATAAAGTTCCAGTTTTCTAATTCAGCCTCTAGTTTGTGTATGTCTCACTTCTCCAATCAATCAATTCAATCTCTCATTCAACAGCAACCATGTTCTATCTAAGATCAAGAATTGCCAGGTCACATAGACCAGTATTTCTCATTGTCCAAGAAAATTACAGTTGATCCTTTTGCAATTGCTCAAACTCTTTTAAAAGTTCTATTCAAACATTCTTCAAAACAATCACAGATTCTGCAGACGGTTTCTTTGTTGTACTGTTCCCAGGTCGAATGTTGTCACACTGTTATGGTATAGTACAGGATTCAAGCATGTTAATTTATGAATCACAAATATAAAGCCTAGCTGCACCATACAGTAGCCAAAACAGAAATATTTTCCTGTCCACAGTTTTGACATGATTTGCCTTGAGCAATAATATCCAATCCTTTTGGTCTAGATAATGGTACACATCTCCAAACAGAAATATTGATATGCATTGATTATATGATTCATTGACAAAAAAGTAATTTCACATCTAAAGCAAAAAAAAACACTGCCACCATGCACCTCCCCAACTCCTTCCATTCTCATTCTTCTCCTAGCTCCTTTTCTCCCCTTGAGTCACCTGGCTATCCTTCTTGTCCTCTGCTCTCACTCCTTTCAATTTCTCTCGTCTTTCTTGTCTCTCCATTTCCCTCAACTTCACCTTTTCTATTTGCCTGCTGTTCCTCTTCAGTCTTTTCCACTCCCACCCTAACACCTCGATTGTTCTCCTCTGAATTCCCTGCCATCCCATTTCCCCCCCACCTCTGTTTCCACACCACTGTTCATCAACTCCCCAATTAAGTTATGTTTAAAAAAAAATAACAATAGTATAGTATCATCAGTGAATGCAAGGTTTATTTGTTCTTGTGTAATTTCTTTTTCCTACTCAAGTATATTTTAATTTTGCTAATCAATCAAAATTAATTTTTATAAGTATGTGTATTTCAACGGTTGTCCAACTCTACTGTAAGAATACTGACCCAAAAAGCCTAATTCTATTTGTATCATGTAGTATAATATTAGGTTAACAGGTACTGATATCTAAAACAAAGGCAGAATTTTATAACAATTTAAGTTTTAAGTTAAGAATTCCAGCAGATCGTTTTAAATAAAAATATTGTCTTGCTGACAACTTGGGGGTAATTTTAACCGAACCTGCCCAGTGGGAAACTGACACAATTGGATTAACCAAGCCCTGTTTTGCTTCTATTGAAGTCATTCTCCTAAAATAACTTTCTTTGTTAGCAGAGGAATTAGCTGAAGTTTTCACCTGTTAACATGGAACTTTGAGGGGAAAAGAACAACTGGGACTTGAAAATATATTTTGAATCTTGAGTTTAACTGTACATGATGAGGATTTTTTTTCAGATTGCAGTTTTTAATCTGATATTTTAATTAGGTAAAGCAACAGCATTTTGTTATATTTCATTAATCATTAATCATTGCAGAACATGGGCAGCTGCAGCTGAACAGTTGACAGTAATTGTTGTCTTTTGAAAACTGCAGAATATTTAAAGGAGCATTGTTGCCATGGTGAGATGCCTGAAAGACACATTATTAAGCCTACATACAGAGTTGGGTGTAATGGTGCGGCAGCATTGTGATGTATTTGTCTCATTACTAATCATGTCATTTGTTTCAAAATAAATTTTAAGTATCTGTTCACTCCTTTTTTTTCCCTCTGGCCCCCCCTGTTTCCTGCAATTTTACAGTCAGGGAGAAGACTGAGTGGTCCATTTGCAGCTTTCGCTGATAGGAAAATGACCCCAGTGAGAACACCCCTTTAGTTTTCCCTTCCATTCTGAGGAAATGGCTGCTATGGATGGTACGTGCTCATAGCAGTGCTGCTGAAAAGAATTTCATTTGGGGAAATTGAATTTGTGTTGAATCAGTGTTGATTCTTTAATTTGCTATACTTCAATTTCCAATTTAGAGTTAATAATGAAAATGTAATCAGCATTGGGCCTATGTTGCTTCAAAAGTAACAGGCAACAAGAAAGAACTGCAGTGTTTCCAGACCATGTCATTGAAAGAATTGAGTTGGTCCCAAACTCCAAAATGTGCAATGACTTTTATCATTTACGGATGTTGCCTATACATCTTTTAGCCCTTTTCTCTACTTTTCTTATATGTCTATGTAATATTTTATAAATCTACATTTGAAGAGAGAATCTCATCAGTTGAGATAGATTAGTTTATCATTTAGTTAGTTTATTATTGAATAAAGTTTATTATTGAATATAATTCAATAGTTTATTATTGATAAACTATCAATATAGTTTATTATTGAAGATAGTTTATTATTGAATATACAAAATAGTTTTTCTTAAAATATTTATGGTCATCTGACTCTTTTTTTACATAACCCTCTAGGGCAGTGAAGTATCATTTTATGTTAATCAGCAGATATCTGTCTTGCAATGAAAACCATGTACACAGCAATAAACACGTGGAAAATTATTTTCTTTGCAATTAAGGAGGCAGCATATTCAACTAATATTTACTAGTCTTGCAAATTTCAATTGTTTAATGTCCTGAGTTTTTCAGGAAAAAACAATCTTAGAATATGATAATTCATTTTGGAAACGCTAGACTTTGTAAAACTATATTTACAATAGCAAAGAGAACTTATTTCAGTTTATATGCCTTTTCTGAAACTTTTCATTTTCTTATAAACAGAAAGGAGGGAAAAATGTCCTGAAGTATGTACTGATATTTTTTCAGGCAGGAACTAGTGATAACTAATGCATGAAACAGAAGTGACAGGATGTTGGGTGTTCCAGAACAGTGGTTTAGTTCATTCTCTACACCACATTTTGTATACTAATTAGAGCCTTTCTTGGCACTTATTATAAGAAGACTAGCCACAGGATTCAAATTAGTTTGCACTTCAAATCTCACATTAAATTCATACCCAGAATTGTATTTTCTCTGATACAGAATCAGCATTGTCTCATCCTTCCAGATTCTATTGCTGAAAAATTTATCCAATATGGGATGTTGACATATTTTCTTTACTGGATGTCTTATGCACACTTAAATGCTGGACCGGGCAACTAGGATCAATAACTCTGTTCATCTGAATTCTATCCAGCACTCTTGTTCCTGATCTCTGTATTTCAAATCAGTGAGAGTTCTGCCAGTTTAAAAATAGAACTCTGGCACACTCGTGATTTTAACAAGATTGAAAGGGATACACTGCTGTTATAATCAGGTTCTTGGAAGCACTTGGCTTTGTGGGTTTAAATATAATCATTTATGCCTCAACAATCTTGTAGTGCTGTTGATATGCTTAATCTACTTGTTAAAAAATAAATCAAATATTTCCTGAAAAATGATCTAATAGTCCTAAATGCATCTATAACCTAATTTATGTGGTAGAGTTTATAGTTATTTATGTTGGAAGATAACAACAAAATTCATGGTTTAAAACCTCATATTGTAATTCTGCTGTTTCAGACAGAATTTTCCCAAAATGCTTCACAGGCAGTCAAGAAATCCAAGTGGGGAGAAGAACTCTGGGAGATACTGAAAGTTGTAGCCATAGAGGTGGATTTTAAGAATGCGTTTGAAATTGACAGAGATCGGCATAATACTTAGAAGATAATTCCAGGGTGTTGGCTGAGAGCTCTGCCAGTAATGGTGAAGCAGAAGGAGGCTAGTCATAGTCAAGTGGTCAAAGAATATGTAGTAATTCAATTTCCTGTCACCAACCCCCTTTATTATGCACCAAAAGAAAGAACAACTTTTATTATTACAGTACAATTCAGTTGTAGTGCGCCTGTCTCTAGAAGAGGAGATACCTACTTGGTATCCTCAGGTAGACCTTGGCTTTCTTCCTAGGTGGCATGTGTTTTGACTATTCCTGAAACTTCACTGTGGCTCTGCCCTTTGATAGTATTCATATCATAAGGACTAGAATACAAAGACAGGCGTGTACTGCTGAGGCTTTGTAAGGCTCTGGTCAGGCCACATTTACAGTATTGTGAGCAATTTTGATCGCCATATCTAAGGACGGATGTACTAACCCTGGAAAGGGTCCAGGAGATGGTCCCAAGAATGATCCCAGGGATGAAAAGCTTAACCTATGAGGAGCCTTTGAGGGCTTTGGGTCTATACTCAATGGAGAATAAACGGATGAAGGGGGATCTCATTGAAACTTACATGATACTAAATGGCCTAGGTAGAGTGGATAGAGAGATAGATGTTTCCGTTAGCAGACAAGACTAGGATGCAAGGGCACAGTCTCAAAGTAAAGGGATGATCCTTTAGAACCAAGATGAGGAGGCATTTCTTCAGCCATATGGTAGTGAATCTGTGGAATTCATTGTCACAGAAGACTATTGAGGCCACATCATTCAGTATATTTACGACAGAAATAGATGATTCTTGATTGGTAAGGGTATCAAAGCTTATGGGGAAAAAGCGGCAAAATGGAGTTGAGATGATTGAATGGCTAAATGGCCTAGTCTTGCTCCTATATCTTAGAGTTATGCTAGTGCTTGCAATAATGATCATCTGGCAGTTGCACTTTTCTGAAATAAGCTCTCTAATAGTCTTGAGGTCCTCACTTGACTTTACTTGTCTTTACTTAACTATCTGGTGGTGACATCAGAATTCATATATGGAAAGAGATCTTTTAACAATCTGATTTACACAAACGTTCTCTGTTGAGAATTGATTACATGAGGTTTTTGCCCCTAATTGGAGTTCATTGCTGACTGCTTGTAGTTCCTGAATCCCTTTATCTGTGTTCTCAAGTGACAAAACTATTTCAACAGATTTTTATAAGTCCAAGTTGGGTTCTGCCAAAAGTTTCCTTTGGATGTAGGTCATTTATGCCACTTACCAGTCTACCCCACAGCATTTTATTAAGAGGTGGTCCATATTTGCAATATTCAGCTAATTTTTGCAACCTGACCAATAACTCAATGACAGATTTCCCAGGAGATCTCCCAGCTGTGTTGAAGTGACATCTCTGGAGAATTACAGGGACCTTCAGGTCATAGTAGATTTTCACGAGGTTTACAGTTCATTAAAAGTTTTGAATCAGATGCATGTAGATAGGTCAGACTTTCTATTACACTGAAAGTTGGGACCCTGCATGCTGTTAATGATATCACTATATGTTTTTTGATTCCTTCAATGTTGTTAGAATGGAAGAACTAATGCATGCACTCAGTATATTGCACCCATCTCATAGTTTCCCAAAAGAGGCATAATGTCTTTTTTTCTCAAAGAAGTTTCTTGACTTTTAGAGATTATCTGGAGGGAGGGATCTCCTCATCATCAGTGTGGTAGTATAGCCAAATGAAAATTTCTCACCACCAGCATCCTTTATTATACAACAACGGAAAGGGTTACATGAAGGAAAAAGGGGTCAATGGTTATTTACAGACTTCTTATGGCATTTAACATTCATAAGTCTAAGGACACCCATGTGATTCACTTGGTGACTACTGTAGAGTTATTTTGGCATGTTTTCAAGTGCTATGATACAGTGCTGTTCTTTCCCTTGTAGCAGTACTGGAGAGAATTTGTTAATTTGCCTATCTTGCCCTAGATGACTCTAGCGGGTATCCTCTGTGTAATTGAGACCTTGAATGGCCCGCCATGCTAGAAGCCTCCTGATAGGTGGCCAGAAGATGTGGCATTGTGTGAGGACTGTGCCGATGGCTAATGGAAAGAGGAGATGCTATCCCATCAGCAGTACCTGAGAGGTACTTCCAGATGATGGTAGCTGGTGTTGTTCCGCTACTAGGACTGTTTGGTCCTCCCAGCCTTCTCATGAGATCCTGCATTCAGAACCAGAGGAATGGTGTGAGAATCCATAGCCATGATTTTATCTGCAATAAGTTCAGTTTGACCCTGCAGAACTGTTGGGAGTTCATTCTTGGAGGAAGCTTAATCCTCTGAAGAGTAGAAGATTGCAGTACACATGGCCTGGATGGACATCTTTACCTTCAATCCCACCAAATCTCCATGGCCTTAAGCTAGGCATCCAGCATCTGCTGCCTTAAAGACAATTCCAGAGGCTCATCATCAAACTTGGAATCATTCTCTGATGACACCTGGCAACACTGCAACTATCCAAGGTCTGCTCCACCACATTATTTGGAAGCTGCATATATGACTGAAGCACCCTCAACAGATTGTGCATGCCAATCACCTGACACAAAAATCACTGTCAAGATGCCAGTATCTGTATTGGTGTTTGGGACAGAAAGAAGATGTGTTGCTGCATCCTCTGGAGGTTCTTCTTCATCCTCCAAAGGGAGCTCATTCTTGGAGGGGAGTAATGGCCCAGCATCTGAATGAGAGTCAGTGGAAAAAAATTCACCTGTGGCAGAGAGACAAAAGTAAAGGTGTTAGTGGTCATCACAAACCTTTCCAAAGCAATGCAAAGTCACAAAGTTCAGCAACATTAGTCAAGTACACACATAACATGAAACTTTCCATGCATGATGCACACTTGTAGCAACAAAAGCTTCTGCATTTGAAGCTTCCTTGGGTTTTGAAGTCACCACAAGATTTTTAATCTTCATTGCATCATGCCCAACCTCCATCCATCTCCCACTTGCATTGGCCCCTCTTTTTAATCAGTTTCTGCTCTTTGCCATCCCACTAAACCCACATGTTGCCACTCCTATCTCCAGTCTCATCTCTGCCAATGCACCTAGCTGATTAAGGCTCAAAGAGCATCAAAATGTGCTATTCAAATGGACTCAGGACAGTACCTCCGCCTCCCCGCCCCGCCCTTATGGTTTGCTGACGAAGCATTGTTAGCTGGATGCAATCCAGTTGCTGTTCCTCATCTGTGCAGACTGCTAACTTCCCATCTCCAACTGTATCAAAGTAATGAGTGCATACTGACATCGGCATTTATGCCAACCCTTTGCTTCACCATGCTACCTTGAAGCTCCAACCTACCTCACATGCCTCCAATATTTGCAACGCTACCCTGTAGTATCCCAGCACAAAATAACATGTACTGAAGAATTGTTCACCCTGGCCACCCTCGTAAAGACGTTGAACCTGTTCTTGCATTGAGACTATGTATGTTTCATGAGCCCAATACAACTGATCTCAGTACTACTTCTCAGGCAGCACATTTTGAACAGGTTTCTCCTCTTCTCACCAAGTGACATGATATGATCCTTTCAGTTAGAAAGTGCACAAAGGAAGGCTCTCAAGCTCTCAATCATTAAATCAAGGAACTAGTTTGATCCTTCCTTCCTGTATCTCCCCTCACTCCAAACCCTCTGATATCTCTGAGGGAAACATGCAATGGACAATTTTCAATGCTAAGATGTAGAAAAGTTGTTTATGTTCAAAAAAAAACCACCTTTCATTAGTTACTGTGTAGAATACTGTGTGCCAAAGAAGCAAATTCATGTGGTTCCCAACCAGAAACCATGGATGAACAGGGATATCCACTACTTGCTGAAGTCCAGGTCTGAGGTATTCAAGTCAGGTCAACCTGAGCTAAACAAGAAATCCAGATGCGATCTATGGAGAACCATCAAAGATACCAAAAGACAGTACCGGAAAAGCTAAAGTCCCAGGCTAGTCACACAGACTTCTGCTGGCTGTGGCAAGGTCTGCAAAACGTAACCAGTTACAAGGTGAAGGCATGTAAAATCACTAGCACCAACGCACCCCTCCCGGATGAGCTCAGTGCATTCAATGCCAATTTTGAGCAAAAGATCAACAAGAGCATGCCTTCCACCCAGAACCCTTGGCTGAACCAGTATTCAAGGTCACCATCACAGAAGTCAGATCTGCCTCCTCAAATGTCAATCCACCGAAAGCAATTGGCTCGAATGGGGTACTCAAACGAGCACTCAGATCTGCTCAAACCAGCTGATGGGGGTATTTGCAGACATCTTTCCTCTTAGACCAATCTGACATCCCCATCTGCTTCAAAAAGACAACCATCATCTCTGCATAAAAGAAAAGCCAGACAGCATGCCTTTAATGACTCTTACCCAGTGGCTTTGACATCCATCATCATGAAGTGCTTCGAGAGGGTAGTCATGGCAGGATCAATTCCAACCCACCAGATTGCCTGGATCCACTACAGTTCACCTAACACCATAACGGGCCCACAGCAGACACCATCTCCCTGGCCCTGCCCTCTGGAACAGCTAATTAAGAAAGATACTTCGGCCAGACTTACTTATTGACTACAGTTCAACCACCAACACGTTATTTCTACAAAGCTCATCTCCAAATTCCGTGGCTTAGGGCTCAGCTCCTCCTGGTGCGACTTGATCCTAGACTTCCTAACCCATCAAACCCAACAAATCAGTAAGGGTAGGCAACAACACTACCTCCATGATTATCCTCAGCGTAGGTGCCTCACAAGGCTGTGTCCTCAACCCTTCACTAAACTCCTTGTACACCTGTGAATATGTGGTCAGATTCTTCTCCAACTTGATTTTCAAGTTTGCTGATGACACCACTGTAGTGAGTCGGGATCTCAAACAATGATGAGACAGAGTACAGATGAGACAGAGTACAGGAAAGAGAGAGAGAATTTGGTGAATTGATGCAACAATAATAATCTCTTCCTCAATGTCAGTAAAATGAAGGAGATAATCATCAACTTCAGGAAGCTTAGCGGGGGACATGCCCCTGTCTACGTAACGGGAATGAAGTGGAAACGTTTCAAGTTTTCTCGGTGAGAATTTCATGTTTCTAGGTGTCCAGATTACCGACCACCCATCTGGTCCCTCCATTCTAACGCTACAATTGAGAAAGCCCATCAATGCCTTTACTTTCGCAGGAGGCTAAGGAAATTCAGCATGTCAGCTACAAATTACACCAATTTTTATATATTCACCTTTCCATGTATATCACAGCCTGGTATGATTCCTGTCCTGTCCAAGATTGCAAGGAACTACAAAGCATCATGAGCAAAGCCCAGTTCAGCACATAAACCAGCCTTCCATCCATTGACACTGTCTACATTTCCTGCCACCTTGGAAAAGCAGCCAGCATTATCAAGTACCCTGCACACCTTAGGCATACTCTCTTCCATTTTCTCCCATCAGGAAAAAGATACAGAAGTCTGAGGTCATGTACCAACTGACTCAAAAACAGCTTCTTCCTAGCTGCTGTCAGTCTTTTGAATGGACCTACCTGATATTAAGTTAATCTTCTTTTAAACGCTAGCTATGACTCTAACACTACATTCTGCACCCTTTCCTTTCATTCTCTGTGAACGGTATGTTTTGCCTGTATACACACAAGAAACAATACTTTTCATTCTATACTAATACAGGTGACAATAATAAATCAAATCAAATCTCTGCTTATTGTCAAATTTTGGACAAATATCACTCTGGCCTGCAAATTTCTCCCATTCTGAAAAGATACAGAGTTGTGCTGAGTGCAGATATTTGCTAGGTTCCCTGATTGCTCTGTGCTGGAGCAGCGTATTTGTATTTGTATGTTTCAGAAGATGAAAAATGATTCTAATTACATTTGGAGTTCTCTTTTGTGAGTTGGGGCCTGTTTGTATACGAGTATTTTGTTGAGGTTTTGCAACCCTTGAAGTGAAGGGGTGGGTTACAAAGGGATGAATTTGAGGGGAGAAACATAGAAAAAACAGTGTTGTTGCCTCATGACAGAAATCTAGGGAGATACAGACAAACAGAAAGACTGAAGGGAAATCAGCCAGATTGTGTCTACCAGAAAATGCAGGCAGAAATACTAAGCTTTCTAGTAAGAAATTTTGCAAGACTGCCTGGGAATTAGGGAGCTCACACGTTTGTTCTGCAGTTGAAGTAATGGTGAGTTTGAATTGCAGTTTTTGGGTGTCTCAGCAGAAATACCAATGGGAGATAAAGTAAATCCGTATGAAGAAAACAGTTTGCAACAAAGTCAGCTCGAGCAAGACACAGTCAGAAGATTGTGAATTCAGCAACTCCAGAGGCTTGAGCACAAAATCCAGGCTGATACTCTATTTCCATACTGAGAGAATGCTTCACTCTGAGGGTGTCCTGGCTGATAGTTATTATTCAACTAACATCCTTGAAAATAGAATGTCTGATCAATATTGCATTGCTATTTTTGTGATTTTTTTTTTTCTGCACATGTTGGGACCATGTATCCTACATTATAAGGATGACTGCATTTCCATAATATTTCACAGGTTGTAAATTAATTTGAGACATCCTGATGTTGTGAAAGATACCATAAAAATGCAAGTTATTTCTTAAAGAAATCAATAATCATCTTATGTTTAGCTTTAAACCCACTGACAACATTTTATATTCCCATCTCTTCTCTGACAATCCACTTGATGTTAAAATCTTAAAGTAATGTAATTATTGTTTGGCTTTGTAACTTGATTTTTACTTCATTAACCACACTTATTTGGTCTTAGCTTGTTTGAAATATTTACTTCTGTTTCGTGGCCAAAATTACTATTTTCAAGGTGTTCTATTTGTTTTATTAAGTATTATCAATTATCAACCATTAGTACACCTACTTCTAATCTTCCCTCATCTCTGTGAAGTTCATTATTTTATATTTAGTATGGCATCAGATTTTATTAAATTTGACCATTTAGTAATATGACTTCTATCTCCTGTCAGTCTCTAATATAGATTCCAGATGGATATAAACACTAATTTTCATAGATTATCTTACATAGTGAATCATGAAGCAATCATGTGTCAAATTTATCAATTCTGACTTGAAGTTTCTCAGTTTACATAGCATTGATTGAAATCTCCATTAATCTAGTGTTCTTGATCTCACATGCCATTCTGGTATCTTCATAGAACAAATTTGCTTCCTTCAGGACAGAGTCAGCTTGGATTTATGAAATGGAAATTATCCTTGACAAATCTTTTGGAATCCTTTGAATATGTAACTAGTAAAGTTGGTGAGGGGGAACCAGTGGATATAGTTTATTTGGATTGTCAGAAGGCTTTCAACAAAGTTGCACATCAGAGATTTGTGCATAAAATTAAAGCATATGGAATTGGAGGTAGTGCATTGAGATGGATAGAGAACTGGCAGACTAGAAATGAAGTGTAGGAATAAACTGGTATTTTTCCAAGTGGCAGACAATAAGCAGTGAGAACCAATACAAGGATCCCAACTATTCACAATGTATATTAATGATTTGGATGGGAAAACTAAATGTAATATCTCCAAGTTTGTGGATGACAAAAAGCTGAGTGTGAGGATGAGCTGTTAGGAGGATGCAGAGATGTTCCAATGTGATTGGACAAATTGAGTGATTGGGCAAATACAAGGTAGTTGCAGTATAATATAGATGAATGTGAGATTATCCATTTTGGTAGCAAAAGCAGGAAGCGGATCATTATCTGAATGACTATAGATTGTGAAGGGAGAATGTGCAATAAGGCCTGAGTATCATCGTATACCAGTCACTGAAAGAAAGCATGCAAATGAAACAGGTAGTGAAGAAAGGAAATGGAATGTTGGCCTTCATAGCAAGAGGATTTGAGTACAGGACCAGTATTTGCTGCTGTTATACAGGGCTTTCCCGAGACCACACCTGAAATGTTGTGTGCAGTTCTAGTCTCCTTATCTCAGGATGGATATTCTTACTATAGAGTGCAATGAAATTTCTCAGACTGACTCCTGGGATAGTGGAACTGACATATGAAAAGTGTGTGTCAGTTAGGATTATATTTGCTGGAGTTCGGAGGAATTGAGGTGGATCTTGTAGAAACACAGAAAATTCGAACAGGACTAGGTAGGGTAGATGTAGGAAGGATGTTCCCACTGACAGGAGAGTCCAGCATCAGGGATCATAGTCTAAAGATATGGGATAAATCAACTAAGATTGAAATGAAGAGAAATTTATTCACCAAGAGTGTGGTGAACCAATGGAATTCTCTGCCACAGAAAACAGTTGTAGGGTCACAGAGGTTTACAGCATGGAGACAGGCCCTTTGGCCCAACTTGTCCATGCAGCCAAAATATTATTTTGAGAATGAGTTAGGTATAACTCTCTTGGGGGTAAAAGGATGATAGGATATGGGAAGAAAGCAGGAACAGGTTACTAAGTTGGATAAACAGCCATAGCAAAGCTGGCTCAATGGGCTGAGTTGCTTACTTCTGCTCCTACTTTCTATGTTTCATGTAACTGGAAATAGAAGGCAGAAAATTTAGAGAGAGAACAGAAGGTCAAGGAAAAGAAGGCTAAAAATCAGATATCAAAAGAGTTGTTCAATTTTTAAAATATTTTCTTCAACTAATAGTCTAGTGAGCAAGACAGATAACGGAGGACACATTTAGCCACTTGGTAGGATATCATAGTTATTACTGAAACTTAGTTTAAAGCAAGATTTCGAACTGGATAGATTAGGAGTCAAAATCTGGTGGGAAGATGCAATATTAATTTAAAAATAGCAATCACAGCAGTGGGAACAAACGAAATACTAGAAGGAGCATCAAAGGCAGCCATGTGGTTTGAATTGAGGAACATAGTGGAGATAGTCATGCTGCTCAGAGTATATGGTGGACACTAGTCAGAAGGTTATAGAAAGGTCGTTATGCCCGCAAATTGCTGAGAAATACATAAAGAAAAAAGCAACAGTATTAGGGGATTTCAATAACTCGAATATCAATTGGGATAAATTCAGTTTAAAAGTTCTGAGGGTGCAGAATTCTTAAAATGCTTTCGCAACTTTTTTAAGAAGTCCAACAAAAGAAGAGCCATTTCAGGATTTAGTTATTAATGAATACTTTGCATGTGTTTTCACAACAGAGGGACAAGCAGACCTTGTGAGTAAGGAGCAGGAATGGGAAATATTGGATAGGATAAGCATAGTGAGGGAAGGAATATTATATTGAAATTATGTTAATCAACAGGTCTGGATTGAATGTATCCCACGCTGGTAAGAGAAGAATTAGCACAGCCTCTAACCATCATTTTCTAATTCTCTTTGGCTACAAATATGAAACTGGAGGACTGCTGGGATCATGCATTGTTTTACAAGGGAGGAGGATGTAGCCTGACTAATTACAAGTTAGCCTAATTTCAGTGGTGACAAAATTATTTTTAAAAATTTCTGGATGACAAATAAATAATAGCTTATGGAGAGGTACAGTTTAAGCACGGACAAACAGCATGAATTTGTTAAGGAAAGGTCATGTCAGCCTAAGCTTGACTAAAATGTTTTGAGGAAGTAACAAGAAAGTTGATGAGTTTAGAGTGTTTAATGGGGTCTACGTGAAGTTTAGGCTTTTGGCAAATCTCAAATCCCAAACTCATCAGAAAATTAAAAGCTTGTGGGCCCAAGAGAAAGTGGCAAATTGAATCCAAAACTGGCTCAGTCACAGAAAGCAAAGTGTTGTGGTTAGTGGGTGTTTTCATGACTGGAAAGTTGTTAATAGTGGGGTTCTGCACAATTCAGTACTGGTCCCTTAGTTGTTTGTGGTATATATCAATAATTTAGATTTATATGCTGGGGAACATGATGAATAAGTTTGCAGATGATATGAAAACTGGCTGTGTGGGTTGGTAGTGTAAAAAAAAGTTGTTGACTGCAATAGAATATCAATAGACTGGTCAGGTGGGCAGCAAAGTGGCAAATACAATTCAACCTTAAGAAGTGTGAGTAATATATTTTGAGAGGATAAACACAGCAAGGGAATACATGGTAGAATATCAAAAACAGTAAAAGATAGCAGAACCTTGGAGTACATGTCCACAGATCCCTGAAGATTAAAGCACAAGTAGAAAGGATAGTAAAGAAGACAGACTTCATCAACGGAAACATAAAATACAAGAGAGGGAGGATATGTTAGAACTGTATAAAACAGAAGTTAACTCTGGTCACCACATTAAAATATGTAATCACACCTAAAAGGGTTTTTTCCCGAGGTGGAAGTGTCAATTACAAAGGGGCACAAATTCAAGATGAGGGGGAAAAGTTTGTGAGAAAAGGGTGCAACAAAGATTAATGAGAATTTTGCCAGGAGTGGTGAATTTTAGCCATAAGGAACGATTGGATAGGCTAGAGTTGCTTTCTTTGGAACGTGATGTAATTTAGTTGTAAAGAATTAGGAGAAGCCCCGTTGGAGTGAAGAGACAGGATCTATTTCTGTTATACAAAGAACAAATAAAAGTACAGCACAGGAACAGACCCTTTGGCCCTCCAAGCCTTTGCCAATCATGATGCCCTAACTAAACTTAAAAAAAACTTCTGCCCTTTCACAGTATGTTTCCCGCTATTCCCTCTCTATTCATTACTCATCCAGATGCCTCCTAAATGTTGCTAATGTGCCTGCTTCCACCACCTCTTCTGGCAGTACAATCCAGGCATCCACCACACTGTGTGGAAAAACTTCCCTTTAAACAAATCTTCCTTAAAGTTTTCCCCCTCATCTTGAACTTATGCCCCTTTGTAATTGACACTTCCACCTTGGGGAAAAAACCTCTGACTATACACCCTGCCTATGTTTCTCATAATTTTGAAGACCTTTAATAGGTCTCCCCTCAGCCTCCGTCTTTCCAGTGAAAACAATCCTAGTTTATTCAGCCTCTCCTCATAGTCAACGCCCTCGAGACCAGGCAGCATCCTGGTGAACCTTCTTTACATGCTGTCCAAAGTTTCCATGTTCTTCTGGTGGTGTGGTGACCAGAACTGTACATATACTCCAAATGCAGCTTAACCAAGGTTTTATATGGCTGCATTATGATTTTCCAACCCTTGTTCTCAGTGCTCTGGCTGATGAAGGCAAGCATACCATGTGCCTTCTTAATCACCTTGGCCACTTGTGTTGCCACTTTTAAAGAATTGTGGACCTGCACAAGCAGATCCTTCTGTTTGTTAATGTTCCTAAGAGTTCTGCCATTTTCAATATAATTCACATCTAAATTTGATTCTCCAAAATGCATCGTCTTGCATTTGTCCAGATTACACTCCATTTGTCATCTTTGTCCCCAAATCTTCAATCTATCTACATCCTGTTGTATTCTCTGACAATCTCTGGCGCTATCAGCAACTCCGCAATCTTCGTATGATCCACAAACTTACTAATCAGACCACCCACGTTTTCCTCTAGATCATTTATATATATATTACAAACAACAGAGGTTCCAGCACTGATCCCTGTGGAACACCACTAGCTACAGATTTCTGTTCTGAAAAACATCCTTCCATTGCTTCTCTGTCTTCTATAACAAAGCCAATTCTGTCTCTACTAATCAGCCCACCCTGAATCCCAAGTGATTTTAGCTTTCATGTCAGTCTGCCATGTGGGATCTTATAAAATGCCTTACTAAAGTTCATATAAACTAACCCTTCCCTCATGCATTATCTTTGTCACCTTCAAAAAACTCAATCAAATTGGTGAGACATGACTTCCCGTACAAAACCATGCTCAATAATGGGACAATGAATAAATTTAAGGAGGAGTTAGATAGATTTTTAATTGGTAATGGGTTGAAGAGTTATGGGGAAAAGACAGGAAAATGAGGATGAGGAGCATATCAGCCATGGCCAAATGGCTGAATTCTGCTCCTATGTCTTATGAACTCAATAACCAGGAAACATGGATTTGAAGTTATTAATAAATGCTGCTGGGCTATTTGAGCATCATCCTCGTAACTGATCAAGTGACTGTCAGGGTTCAAGTTCAAGATCTTTATTTTAACTATAGAAAGGGAAATTGCTGGCCACTACAGGCTCTTTCTGAATTACGAAATACAATGGCCCTTTGACTCAACTACAAGCAATTACCATCTACCAATCAAAAGTATACATTTTTTTTAAATTATCTAGTTCCATACACAATTGACAATTTGGATTACATAATGTACAACATGAGTATAGTAGTCCAATTACAATTTGAGCATGTCAATTTAATTTCATCAAGCTTATATTTCTTTCTTCTTACCCACTAACTTCAGGCATAAGTATAATAAATATATGATTGACCAGTGGCATATCAACCCCTCTATCCATTGTTCCTTTGTTTTAGCAAACAAACAAGCTGCAGATATATAGTGTTTAATTGGTTTCTTCTGTACATACTGTGTAAGGGTTATAATTAATACAACTTGGTCCTTGACTGTTATCTGTAGCTAAGGTTTCACAACAGGGGTTTCTTTGAATTTGAGAATTTTAGCAGTTAGGAGCTTAGGTGATTTATTAAGCTTGTATGATTTTAACCTTTTCATTAGTAAGCGGGGAGTTGAAGTATGCTTTTGTGTTCAAGCGAAGAGTAAAATGACTCGAAACATTAACTCTGTTTCTTTCCTAATAAATGCTGGCACTCCCCTGAGTTTTTCCCCATGTTCTTTGTCTTCCTTTGAACCAGGTTTCTTTTTAGCAGTAATAGCATAAGTCCATTTGTCAACCTGTGGTATACCAATCTTACTAACCATATTCCATGCATTCACATACATTTTTTTTTAGAGCAACACAGCACGGGAAACAGGCCCTTCGGCCCAACGAGCCTGCACCGCCGTCATAACTATATAGTAACAATTCCATTATCCTATTCTAATTTTAGCTTATTCCTAATATGGAAGAGTCTCAATGTAGGGATAATTTGTTTCCCAATCAGCCTAAGAGCGAATTTTTTGGGATGTGGGAGGAAACCGGAGCGCCCGGAGAAAACCCACGCAACCACGGGGAGAACGCGCAAACTCCCGCAGACACCGGCCCAATTCCAAGTGTCTGCACAGCTACAGCGATAGTCACTGAGCTGTCATGGTGCCCTTCAGATGGTCCAGATAAAGCACTCATTTACGACATGAAGCACCAGGCAACCCATGAATCAACATCCAAGAGCTGTCCTCGCACCACCTGCCGAATGCATGCTCCTTGTTGGTCAAGTATGGACCGAATTACCTGTGGGGGAAAAAAAAGCCATAGTTAAACAGTCCTACTATATCCCTCTATCTGCATAACGCTCATGTGGCTGTCCAAGAGACCCTTAAACAGCCCTAGCGTGCCTGCTCCCACCACCTTACTCGGCAGTGCATTCCACACCCCCACTACCCTTTGTGTGAAAAACTGCCCTCTAATATTTGTCTTATACATAGCCCCCCTCACCCTAAGGCCATGACCCCTCGTCCTATCCATTTCTGAAGGTGGAAAAAGTTTACCACCATTTACTCTATCTATACCCCTTATAATCTTATACACCTCTATTAGATCCCCTCTAAGCCGACGTCTTTCAAGGGAAAACAACCCCAGTCTATTTAATCGTTCCTCATAAGACAGTCCTTCCATACCAGGCAGCATCCTGGTAAACCTCCTCTGCACTCTCTCCAAGGACTCCACATCCTTCCGATAGTACGGCGACCAGAACTGGACGCAGTATTCCAAGTGAGGCCTAACCAACGTTCTATACAATTGCAACATCAAACTCCTACTCTTGTATTCTATACCCTTTTCTATGAAAGCTAACATACTATACGCCTTCTTTATCACCTTCTCCACCTGTGAGGACACCTTCAGAGACTTGTGAACCTGCACCCCCAAGTCTCTCTGCGTCTCTATGCTCCGTATAGTTTTACCTTTTATCCTATAACTCTCTTCTACATTTTTCCGGCCAAAATGCATCACCTCGCATTTATCCGGATTAAATTCCATTTGCCATCTATCTGCCCAGTCTACCAACCTATCTATGTCCTGTTGTATTGCCTGGCACTGCTCCTCTGTACCCGCCAATCCAAGCATCTTAGTGTCATCAGCAAATTTGCTGATCTCACCACCTACCCCAACTTCCAAGTCGTTTATGTAGACCACAAATAGAAGAGGACCTAGTACTGAGCCTTGTGGCACTCCACTAGTGACAGGCTTCCAGTCGGAAAAAAAGCCTTCCACTACTACCCTCTGTCTCCTCCTCCCGAGCCAGTTCTCGACCCATCTACATACCCGGCCCTGTATCCCATGCGCCTTCACCTTCTCTATCAGTCTACCATGAGGAACCTTGTCAAACGCCTTACTGAAATCCATGTAGACGACATCAACAGCATGAACATATATATCAATAATTTAGATTTATATGCTGGGGGGTATAATCTAAGTTATTGATATATATGTTCATGTATGTGAATGCATGGAATATGGTTAGTAAGATTGGTAATCCAAATCTCTGCTTTAAATTTTTTGACTTTCCTCTTTGATCCCATCTGATGGCTTACTATTGCCTACTCTAATTCCATTAAAACTCTAAGTATTCTTTTTTCCTTGACACTATTTTCTGATATTTTCAACTTGTCTTTCCCTCCTTACACTTTTCAATGTTCTTCATCAGTTTTTCTTCTTTCCACTGAATTTTTCCTCCAGTTCCCAATGCCCTGTCAATTTAGTTTAAGCCATTCTCAATAATAAACCCTCCCTTAAGGACATTATTCTCACTCCTAGTCTTGTTAAGATATAAACCAGGTCACTTGCCCTAGAATGAGTCCCAATGACTCAGAAATCTAATGCCCTCTCCTACTCCATTGCTTCAGCCACATGTTGAGCTGCTCAATCTTTCTATTCTTGTGCTTACTAGCTAAAATTACAGCTCTTAAGACCCTGGTTTTTAATTTCTTTCCTAACACCCTAAAACTGCTTTCAGGACTGCCTCCCTTTTCCCGCCTATGTCATTGGTCCCAGTGTGGACCATGATCTCTGGCAGTTCACTCTGCCCCAAAAGAATGTCTTGCAGCTACTCTGTGAAATCCTTGACCCAGGCACCCAGGGAGGTAAGATACTATCTTGGAGCCATGTCTACAGCCATAGAAATGACCTGTCAGTCCCCTAACTATGGAATCTCCTATCAAGATAGCATTTCCATCTTCCTCCTCCCCTCCTGTGCAACATAGCCACTTGTGGTGCACAAATTTGGCTCTTGCTACAATACTTGGAGGAATCATCTCACTCACCAGTATCCAAATTAGAAAAGTGATTAGGCAATGAGGTTGTCTCTGGGGATTCCTATGCTGTTTCCCATTCCCTCTCTGCCTGTATACTTTCTAACTGCAATGTGACCAAGCCTCTAAATTTGCTATCCACATAATCCTCAGCCTTGTGGATGCACCACAGTGATTCCAGCCGCTGCTCTAGTTCTGCAATCTAGTATTCAAGTTTCTACATTTGGTGACATTTCCTATAAATGTAGTCATTTAGGGCACTTTGTGCTTGCACATCCTGCAGGGTGCATATTCCACATGGTTGCTGCACTGATACACCTTAAAACTTAATATGAAGTATTTACTACATTATGGAATAACACAGTAACTCACCTGCCACTCTCAAATTGTCTCTGTGCCAAATCCAGAAAGAGCTATATTTGCCAACCAATCAATTTACGGGACTCCTATGGCGACACTTTCCGATTTTATCTGTAATATCTCAACTCTCCGTCCACAACTTTACGGGTGCTCTCTCTCTCCCTCTCCCTCCATCCCCCTCTATCTGAACTCTGCTGCTTTAAGGGCTTTCTCTCTCTCTGTCCTTCTGCTGCTTTATGAGCTTTCTCTAAACTCCTGCTGCTCTGTGGGTTCTCGGTCTCTGAACTCCCATGTCTTATCAATAATAGTAGATTATTAATAATAAATTAAAATGTGTCCATAAAGTATGCCAACCTGTTAGGACACAAAGAATGCATAGCAGCTGGGTGTGCTAATGAAAAATAATTAATTCATTTCAATTTTGTGAACCATTGCGCCAAAAAGAATGAGCATTCTACAAATACATATTTTATTCAAAGTTAACTTGTTTCTTCTCGAGTTTTTAATAACAACTTTCAGTATTTGCTTACTTATTTAGAAATTTGAATCAATGTATCGATGGATAATATCTCCAATAAATCAATTACCCTTTATTGTTACTCTTTTAGGCACTACAAGGCCACCTAAAGAAGGAGAGGTCCCTGGTGTTGACTACAATTTTGTGACTGTGGAAGAATTTATGGAACTTGAGAAAAGTGGTTCACTATTAGAAAGTGGGACTTATGAAGGTATTTAAATTTGTTATGGATAGTCTTGACAGAGGTACTTTGTATTTGCAATTCCGAGTTCACTGATACAGATAACTGATATTATCTGCTATAAACATTCAATCACAATGCAGCTGATATATTGTCTTAGTTAACAGCACAATGAGTTTTTAGATTTTCATTAGATTCTCAGCAACAATTATTTGCACATCTTACATTATAGCAAAACATTGTTAATGGATGATGATTTCTGTTTATTTTATTAATAAATGATCAATTCACTTTTCCAGAACCATAATTAGAGGACTGTTTATTCATAAAAAAGCCTGACATGGAATCCTGCAACTGGTTCTAGTTTAGATTAATTCTTAAATGTATTTGAAACCTGCATGTGGGAGGGGGAAACAAGCCTACTAACTATATGTGTCTGTGTTCCAAAATTAGCATTGATGATTCTGAGGTTACTTTCAGATATGTAATGTATTCCTTTCCTGGAACAAAGTTATTCCATCTTTCAGGTATATTTTGCTGAAAATTATGAGTGTAAAGAAAACAATATTATAACAATCATCCAGATCTTAGAAGTTATTATTCTGCAAGACAACCAAGTTCAAGGATTAAGAAATATGCCATCAATTGTGAACTTATAAGATGATTTACACTCCTCAATCCTTGCTGCACCCTCAGCCTCCCTATTATTTTTAAGAAGTTAATGGCTTTGCACATTATTCTCCATTAAAGTTGTTACTGCAGTCTAAATCTGGTAATTAATGGCCAATATTTTACACCTACAAAACAGATGGCAACAGAAACAGAGCATGTAAGAATGTGTGGGATGGCACTGGGTCAGATCCCAAAGTTAATAGGCCTGGCCCAGATTTTACGAACAATGGATGGTAAACTGCGAGGACAGCTTCTTGTGTTCTTAAAATCAGCAATTGAAAGGCACTTAAGCTCAATGAGACAACAAAATGTGATTTTACAAGCTCTTTCTATCATATGTTTGAGTTATTGTGTATTACATGGTTCCTGTAACAGTTTGGTCATATAGTCAGTCTGTGACATCATTGGCTACTTTGCAAGCTTTATTCAATCTGGATCTAGCAAATATGAAGTAAACAGCATCCTAATAAATCTGTTCCATTGTTACATCCAAAACCCATGTACTATCATTTTCTTTTATTTGATCTGCTACAAGTGCTACAAATAATACAGGATCCCAAAAATACATGGGATGGATTTTAATTCTTCAAAAAAAGAAGACAAGGGTCAAAAGAGCATTTACCATTGGAAGACAGCGGAAGATGCAACATCGATCAAAATCAATGATAGGTTAGGCAACGGCACTTGACACCGGATAGTTAAGGTTTTGGTAGAAAAGTAGGTAGGTATTTGATTAAACCAGCACCCCGAGGAGCTCGGGCTACAGAGCTTGCCATGTGTAAGATCAGAATAGGCAGAGGTAGAGAAAAGATCTTTGCACTCCCGTAAGTCTTGAGAGAAAATAGCTGCTACATTTGGTTTGCACTGCCATAGAATCTGGACCATTTTCCATCAAAGGCACCATTGCGCAGTTTAAAATGCTAGTGAAAAATGACAGGAAATTTTGGCCATTTGAGGAAGTATCTGAGGACTGGGAGTCTAATGCAGTAAGTATTTACAATTTTATCCCAGCCAATAAAATATATAACGATATTGTAGTCCCTGTTTTCCTAAGTACTATTGGCAGTAAAACTTGTAATTTGTTAAGAGCTTAGTTCAATCTGAGGAACCTGGTAATAAAATTCCCCAAGAACTAACCAAAATTTAAGAAAATCATTATGCCCCGAGACCATTGGACATAGCGGAGCATTTTTATAAAAGGAATCAGTTAGATGGAGAAAACATCACACAGTTCATCATAATCCTGAAGTGCCTCAGGGAGCACTGTGATGCTATGGATGATATTATCCATGACCTCATTTGTGGCCTCAGAAATTGAGCTATCCAGCAAAGATCATTAACTAAATGGAATTTAGGGTTAAACACAGCCTTGGAGATAACCGCTTCAGTAGAGCTTGTGGCAAAAGCTAGGAGCTGGCACCAGAATCCATAACATGGGCACCACTCAGAGGAAGTCTACCCAGCAACAAGCATTTCATTGCTGTGCAAAAAACAGGCCTCTCACATGTTGAGTGCTGGGGCAAGAAAAACCAACGTAAAAATTATGGTAAGAATTGTCACATTGCCAGAGCTTGCTGGAAGAAGACAACAATAGAAAAGGGCATCTCTAAAAATAAATTGGATATCTCAAAGAAGAAAAATAAAACAATTTCAGCAAAAGAATTTATAGTATAGAAGAAAAGAACAGCAAGATAAATGAAGCCCCAATATACAAGTTTGATGAAGAATTATTGATTCAAGATGAATCACACCCATTTTGGGTAATTCCAAAATTGAATGGGAAATCAGTCAGAATACAGGTCAACACAGGGGCTGCTGTCTCCCTAATTCCTGGGACCATGCACAAACAACATTTGAAGCATCCATCCTTAAAACCAGCAGATGTTATCCTGAGGACCTTTACAGAAAAAATAGTGCCTTTTAGAGGCACATGATTGTCAAAGTAGAGTTAAGGTAATGAAAAAGGATGGCACTGTGTTTATTTGTGGAGGTTTCAAGATAACGGCCAATCCAGTTCTCTTTGCGAATCAATATCCTTTATCATTTATTGAGAACTTGTTTGCTGGCAAAGAAGGAGGAGTTCAGTAAAATCCTGTAGTCACAGTCTAACTAGCAAATGAATGTTACAGCTGAATCTCAACATCTACTTACCATCAACACTCATAAAGACCTTTTCCAACTCAAATGCTTGCCTTTTGGAATTACATCTGACTGTTATTGGGAGGGGGATCACTGGAAAAGGCCTAAGAGGGGTATGAGTCGGACAGTGTTGCAACAGCTACTGCATGATGTTCTAGTCAGTGTCTAAGTGCTATTCACATACATTCCAGAAAAGGACCCTCTAGCTAGGAGACAAACCTGAAGATCAGGGAGCAAAGGCAGTGGATGCATCCATACAGACCAAGAAATAGCAACTTCTTGGCCTATTGTAAGGGTAACGTCGTGAGTAGAAAAGAACATCAGAGAGGATCGCAAGGGAGTACAGATAAGAAGATACCCTGTGGCTGAGTATTCAAACAAGAGAAGAGCAATCTCCAGATGTCAAAGTAACAGTGTCACAGAAGACTGTGCCTCTGCTGAGAAGCAGTAAGCAATCTGTGTGCCATGGTAGTGAAAAAAGTTATATTGGCAGGCATCAATTCCAGTCACCATTAAGATTATAGTGGCCGTGAATTCTATGTCTCAGATTCATTCTCAGAATCCATTGGAGACATGTATTGTATCTCCAAATTAACCTCACATCACTGGCTCAAGGGGGTGACAAATGTCTTCTTCAGCTGGATCAATGAGTCCATATTTACTGAACTGATGCCGACAGTCAGGCCTAGTGAGCCAGAGAAGTTCCTGTCATGACAGGATTTGCATGCCTTTCATCCTGAAGCCCTGGATAAACCTGTACCTGACGTCACCATTGCAGATGTCAGAGCAGCTTTCTTAAAGGCCAACCCATGGAAAGGACTGGTCCAGATGAGGTACCTAGATGAACATTCAAATCCTGTGCAGATCAGCTGGCAGGAATATCCATAGACATCTACAATCTCTCTTTACAACAGTCAGAAGTCCCTACCTATTTCAAGAAGATGACCATTATCCCAGTATCTAAGAAAAGCCATGTAGTGTGCTATCGTCTGGTGGCTTGGATATCCATCATTATGAAGTGCTTTGAAAGGCTAGTCATGGCACGTGTCAGTTCCAGCCTCCTGGACTGCCTGGATCCACTACAGTTTGTCTACAGTCGCAACAGGTCCATAGAAGATGCCATCTTCCTGGCCCTGCATTCAACCCTGGAACACTAAATAACAAGACTCCTATTTATTGCCTACAACTCTTCAACACTGTTATGACTATAAAATTCACCTCCAAACTCCATGGCCTGGGCTTTGGCTCCATCCTCTGCAACTGGATCCCAAACATCCTAACCACAGACCACAGTCAGTAAGGATAGGCAACAACACCTCCACCATGATCATCCTCAACACCAGTGCCATACAAGGCTGTGTTCTCAGCCTGCTACTATACTCCTTATACACCCATGACTGTGTGACCAAATTCCCTACCAACACAATTTTCAAGTTTGTTGAAGACACCACAGTAGTGGGTCAGATCTCAAACAATGACATGACAGAGTACAGGAATAAGATTAAGAGTCTGGTGAAAATGGTGCGGCGACAATAATCTCTCCTTTGTCAACAAAATGAAGGAGATTGTCTTCGACTTCAGGAAGCATAGTGGAGGATATACCGCTGTCTACACCAACGAGGATGAAGTAGAAAGAGGCAGGATCTTCGAGTGTTTAGGTGTCCTGGCCTCCCAGGCCAACACAATAGTTAAGAAAACCCACCAATGTCTCTACTTTCTCAGAAGGCTAAGGAAATTTGGCATGTCAGATACGACTCTCCCCAACTTTTACAAATGCACAAGAGAAAGCATCCTTTCTGGTTCTATCACAGCTTGGTGTGGCTCCTGCTCTGCCCAAGACTGCAAGGAACTATAAAAGATTGTGAATATAGTCTAGTCCAGCTGCCCATCCATTGGCTATTTCTACACTTTGCGCTGCCTCAGCAAAACAGCCAACATAATTAAGTACCTCATGCATCCAAGACATGCTGTCTTCTACCTTCTTCCGTCGGGAAAAAGATACGAAAGTCTGAGGTCATGTATTAACCTACTCAAGAACAGTTTCTTCCCTGAATGGACTTATCTTGCATTTAATTAATCTTTCTCTATATCCTAGCTATGAGTGTAACACAACATTCTGCACTGTCTTGTTTCCTTCTCTATGAACAATGTGCTCTGTCTGTATAGCACGCAAGAAACAATACTTTTCACTGTATGCTAATACATATGACAATAATAAATCAAATCAAATATGCCAAATGCAGTGTCTCCCCAATGCACGAATGTTGCCGAGAAAACTCCTGCATTAACTGGAAGAGAATTAATTGCATTAATGTGCAGCTGCTCTGTGACTACTGCTAATGGATCCTCCAGTTGTGTGCTCTTCACTCTGGGAGCTTACAAGTCCTTAAATTCTCCAGCACTCCCAAGTGCCACAGCCTTTCACTACTTCACCCCATTTAAGGGTAGATACTTGCCAAAAAGGGCCACTCACTGAAGAGATGAATGCTAAGGCAAGAGGAATAAAGTCAGAGGAGCAGTACAACATGAGCCATATTGCAACCAGAGTGACCATCAATCAGATCAGCAGTCTCAGCAAAAAAAGATTTTGATGCCTAGATCAATTGGGTGAGGCTCTTTAATACACTCCAGCAAAGCACTACTGGATACTGGTGATTTGCTGCATTTTATGTAACCTGGGACTAGAGAGCAGGAATGCCTGATTGCTGAAAACCTAGTGAAAGCAAGGCATCTCAGATGAGGAGAAAGATTAAGAAGCTGATCAGACACAATAGGCCACTTGGAAGGTGCCAAGATATGTGCACAAAGGAGGCTTAGGCAGCATTTATGTGCACTCCTTTTGGCCAACCTCCATCTCTGCAGCCAACCAGCCAAATAAAGATTCACATTTCACCCACACTAATGCTATTCATGTCAGCTCTAAGCCCAGACCTCTCGGCCGTAGCATGTGGTGCTTCTACAATGTGCAAGGCAACTCTTGAGTCAACCCAAGACATTACGTATCTGCATTCAAATCTTGTAATTTGGAATCGATAAATAAAATTTTTGGTTACTTTATTGTAAATAAGTCTCTCATAGTCAGTTTTCAAAATGCAAGTTGTACCTACTTGACTCAGAGTAACTTATTGAAAAATAGGTTTCATATCTTCAGCACTCTTTTAAAAAATTAATTGCTGGCAATTAGCACACTCCAGCTCCAACTGTGCAACAAGCAAAATACACACAAATTAATTCTGCAGCACTAAACTAACCATCAGATAACAAATAGTTTAATTCACATATATTTCACATTTCAATGATTTCTATTCCAAGCTAATGCACCTCCTCACATGTTCAGCAGCGCTTTAATGAGACAGATTGGGACCTCTTAGCACTGGAGAACCCTACTTAGGTTAAAGACACTTGTTAGATGTTAATAGAATTCAAGCCAGTTATGAAGTCAAAACCAAGACTCAGAGCTTTAGGAAAGTTTAGTGATGTTATTAGTCTCATACCTCCTCTCCCAGTGTCCCTGCTGTCCCCATTTTATACTTCCTTAACTAAAATAAAGATCAGTAAATTAAACACAAATGAGACGACGTGAATGGAAATGGTGAGGAACTGTTACTAAAACATAATCAAAAAGGAACTTAATAAATCGAAATTTCATTCCCACGGTGATGATGTACCCCAGCGGTGTCCACCAGTCGCAGAAGGCTTGAAATGTGCAACTGGATATTGCATGTTCCCTTTCCAAGGCTGCCTGGTTGTGAAAGTAGCCGTGGTAGAGGGCAGGACAACCCTCGTCAATCACCCATTGTCTAGATATGTCAATGGTCAACTTGGTCAGACCCCCAGGAGCAGGCTTTCAAGGAGATCTTCCTCCATCCTTGCTTCCTGGCCACCCCCCTGCACTGATGACTGGAGATTAGGAGTGTTGGGCCTAACGTGCAACTAAAAGTTTAGGAAAAGCCCCCTAAAACAGCTAAAAAGATGTTGTAGCAGACGATCTACATTAACTTTGAACAGAAACTCCCCTTGGCCAAAGAAAAGACATGCAATCTGGGACTCCGTGTACCACCTTAATCTACAATTGCATGACGCTGCTGCACACAATACCCCCCATGCCAGGTTCCTGATGGAAAAAAGGGAGGACTCCTACAGAGAGATCCCTCCATAGAACATAGAACATTACAGCACAGAACAGGCCCTTCGGCCTTCGATGTTGTGCCGACCAAAATAAAAAGCAATGCCCCTCCAAACTAAACCATTCCCTTCTCTTCCATATACTTATCAATTAACCTCTTAAACGCCACCAAACTTGGCGCATCTACAACAGCTGCAGGCAGGGCATTCCACTCCCTAATCACTCTTTGAGTAAAGAAAATTGGGAAAAATTGGGAAAATTGAGTAAAGAAAATTCCAATTGGGAACCTTCCACGCACCTGACGAAGGAACACTGTTTCCGAAAGCTTGTGAGATTACTATCAAATAAACTGGTTGGACTTTAACCTGGTGTTGTGAGACTTCTTACCATCTCCACCACCAGGCAATAGAACAGAATACCAATACATGTCTTGACAATGTAGGAAGGAAAGAACATGAAGGGTGTGCAGGAAACTCCTCTGCACCAAATGGAAAGGCACAGAGGATATTTCTATGAGACGGTTCAAATTGTGGGCTGCAGCTCCCAAAAGAGGTGTCAGAGCACAGGACCAATGTGGAGTTCCGTCAAAATGGGGGTCACTTTTGAATGTCACAGTTTTCAGACTGTGGATGGCTTTGGCAGTGAGCTGGACATTAACTAACACAGTTCCCTTTGTATATGTGACCAAAATACTTAATTAAACAATGCCCTTCATTTGTAAATCTTAATAAAATAATTAACATATTATTACCAATTAAGGTTGTCATCAAAATTGTCCAACAACGCCATACTTTAAATACTGGACATTGAAAGTTTGGACACAAAACAGGCAGAGGTTTGCTAGCATCCAAAATCATATGTTACGACATAATAGGAGGCCATTTGATCCATTGTGCCTATGCCAGCTGTTTGAGAGAGAGCTGAGAAATTAGTCCCAATTCCTATCTGCTTTATCCCCATGGCCCTTAAATACTGTTTCCCTTTGGATATTTATCCAATTCTGCATACCTTCCTGCAAAGTGTATTTATTAATGACTTACTAAAATCAATTCCCTTTGCAGTCAGAGGTTGAATTAAGGAAAGTTCTACAATCAGTTCCTGAGTGATGCAAAACTGTTGCCAAAGCTTTTTCTTTTACATTAATCAGAATACAAGAATGCCAAATTTAATATGACCATAGTATTTTACACTGCGGATGAAAAGTATTTTTGGTTGGCCAGTCGACTCTAATTGGTTGAGGTGTTGCTGTGAAGAATTCACAAGGTATTTACTATAGGCTCCCTGGTTTCAGGGTAATTAAAAAAAAATGGAATGTTGCGTCTAATAAGCAGAAATGGGCCACATTGTGAGTTCAACTGATAATCTTAAATTGGCTGTTAGTGTGACTATTAATGCACTCAGAACTGGGCAGCACTTGCTGAACAATCATGGAATCATAACTAACACTTGACACTTCTTGATTTTGTGAGCGTGGACTTATTCAGTACAGTCTGTACTCTGCCTATCACAAACAGCCAAATGAACATATTGTGTGATTTGATTGGCCAAATGTAGGGACTCGTGGCCTAAGTACTTGGCATCGAAACCCGTAATCTTGTAAGTTGAGCCCTAGCCATTTGTTCACCTTGCAAGCTTAATGCAGAAATGCTTAATGCATCAAAGCTATTCAATGGGACAGTGGCTATGCTGATCAGATCATTGTTTGCTGTGTATTGTGCAAACTGATAAGTAGGCCAAAGGTCATCATCTTCCAACGTGAAAAATGCCTAGTTTACCACAAATTAAAGCAAAGTATCTCAAACATTTGAACAAAAACTGTTTAACACCACTATTGTGCGACATAAATGGTATTTTCCACTAATGGAATATTGCCATCAATCCGTAAAGATGTTCTGCATACAAAAGTGAGCAACCTTGTGTATGGATTTCAGGGCTGGTGCTATGTCAGGTTCATATACATTGACCTTGGATTAGTGTCACTGAGTGATGCTTATTGCTATCCTGCTCTCCATCATCTTGATTTGTGCTCAGCACCAGGATGTGGATGGAGGCTTCCTGCCAGGCAGAGCTACTGGCTGAGTCTAAGTTAAATGTTACATGTTGATATATCATGGAGAACTGACCAGCTGCCATGTTGCTGAAAGCAGAAGAGAGTTGCTGAGGTTTCTATCTGCAGTACTTAGCAAAATGGTTCAATTTTCTGATACTATGCACAAAGATCACTTCGACTGGAACAGGCACTCCCCATATTGCAAATACTTCTGTTTCCTGCCTAAAATCTTTTTATTTTTATTTGTTCATTTAATATGTAAGTACTAATGGTTGCTTGTAACATTAGATTTTGTAGCAGCCACAAATTGCTATCAATGCCACAACAATTCAATCCTTGATTAATTCATCGGTGAAGGTTCCTAATGCATACTTCTTTGCCAATATTTTCAGGGTGTGGAATTGGATTGATTCATCAGCTCTTTGGTTTGTTGAACACATATCTATCAAGGAATTTGTTTTGTTACCAGGTAACAGATATTCTCAAACTTTTTGAGGATTATTTCTTTTTCTTCCTCCCATCTGGAAAGCAGACAATTTGAATTTTTCAATGCCCTTGAGGTCACAAAGTTCAATCGAGTATATATCCTGTACTTTTCCCGACTTTTCAGACAATGCAGTAAATCCACCGCTTCTTGAACTTTTCCAATCTATCTGCCAATGTTTTAATTAAAGATGAATGACTTGATGCAATGAAATGCTTGTGCCACACTACCACCTCCAATCTACATCACTCAATCCACACCAAAATTAGAAATCCGTTTTTTTCATAATTTAGTAGTGTGGAATCTCCCAGCTTTCAGTAGACATATGAAAATTATTTAGTTGGCAATCAGCCAATGACTGATCTGTCACTTTACAAACTGGACCCTTGGATCTGATCACAAAGTGAATCTTTGACTGTGCTCACATGCCCCAATTGAGACAAGGCTGGAACATCACTGAGGGGCTCGTGTGGAGACAAGACCACTTTGTAGCCCTGAGCAAGTGGAACTGCTGAAGCACACATGAGCATTAATCCCCATTCGAAAGCCTCCCATATAAGTCACTAGTCATGCGCTGAATCTTAGGGAGCAAATTTGACTCCAATCCTATAAACCCCAACCTAATTTCGCTGGGTTACCTAAGCCTAATGGCAGAAGCCACTTCTTAGCTTTCTTCAAAGCAACTCCCTCCAAGTAATTGGTGATGGTGACAGTGGGACCAGCCAAGATAACTCCTCCAACTCCTCGCATGTTCCTTCTCTCCCACCCTTACTGTTTCTCGAACCCTAGTTGTTATCTCTTGAGAAGCAGTAAGAGTGAAAGAAAGGTGACTGGAGAAGCTGGAGTAGTGAGCATGGGAGAGGCAGAATCTGAGAAGTAACTCTTCACAGATACTGTCTCTCCCATGTTCAGGAGTAATTTTTCTCTTATCATTGATTTTTACACAGGCTTCAGAGGATGAATTAAAGGATGAATTTTGCACCACCCCCATGTATTTTGAACTCTGGGTGAAAGTAATTTAGTGTCATGATAAAAACATCCACATTATGAAAACAGGTGATCAACTAAGATACATTGAAATTATTAGCATTTTCATATATTAATCAGCTGGAAATCATTACACTGGTTCTCTGAATACCCACTTCTGATTATGACTTTGCCATTTGATCATGTGAGAAATTAATTTTTTGCCAAAAAGATAGACTTTATTTGGGAAATTGAGTTTTAAGATGTGAACTTTCTGATCTATGAAGCCTGTGTGCAGAAGTAAAGATGCTGCTACTTCAGGTTCCAAATTTTCAAAACGTGACTTTGGCCATATTTAGCACACCGGAGTTCAGAAAGTGCACAGTAAATTGCAAAATCCACATCTCCCTCTAAAGGAAGGTATTTGAAAAATGTTTATGTATTTACAAAATATAGCAATTAAAATAAAAATCCAACCACATAAATTGGAGACATGATTTGCAAAAATGTTACCTAATATAAATGAATACTGTATTTTTTTGCACATTAATGCTATTCATTGTTAAATTGTTAAACCAAATTCCTGTCATTTTAATAGTAATGTTCTGGAATTCTGCTGTCAGATTATGACTTAAGGGTTTGTAAACTTCAGACATGCTGTGCACAAATTACTTTTAGTTCAACTGAGTTATCTATTTATAGTTATTGCATATCAGTAGCCTTGGCTTGTTGAGCAATGTTACTTTTTGTACATGGCTTTTGAATTTTACTGTATGAATAATATTTAATAGGAGATCACATCCCTCACAAAGTACTATGTTAGAGGGATAACTTGCCTGCCATTAAAAATCTGACTTCCCCTAATGCTTCAGGATGGAATGCTATGAGTAACTCAACCATGGAGATACATGATTCATTACTTGGTAACCTAGAATTGTTCAGAATTTTACAATCTTCTTCTGTAATCCTGAATTGTAAAACCCATTGGCACCAAGTCAAGGCGATCTCCAGAAGTCCAACAACAGTAATGTATTGAACAGGGTAAGCATTTAATCACATTGATGTATTCTCACAGCAGACAAGGAAGTAAAAGCTGAATCCCTTCACTTCTAATGTTTAAACTTTACCGATATTGGAATTAACTATTGGGCATACACGTGGAATTAAGAGTAGAGGCTAAAATATCACAAACGAAATAAATGTAGAATTTCTTATAGTGGACAAATTTGACATTCAACAAATGACAATACTTTTTCAGAACCATTGAGGTTGCTCAGGAGGAATTGTGAATAGTAAAATCAGTTAAAATCCAATTATGCTCTATTCAACAAGAAGTAACTTTTTTAAGTGCTGCTAGGAGAGTAAAAATAAAAGGTTTGATTGTTTCATTGATTTCTCATTAGCTTCAATCTGAGGCCCTCAACAGCAGGCCCTTTGGAAAAGTATAGCATCACATTAGAATCTTCTAGATTTCTGCATTTGGCTCTGTGGACTCCAGAAATTGCTGTTAGTTTCAGAGGAATATTGATGGCGAACAGTAACAATTTAATCATCATTACGACCACACAAAATCCTGCCCTTTCTGTTAAAGCTTGCATATGAATAACGAGAGCAAAAGAAATAGGAGCTAGAATATGCTATTTGCCCCCTCCGGCATACTTCATCATTAAATAAGATAATAGCTGATCTGATTGTGGTCTTATATCCATTTTCCTGCCTGCCTCCAATAATCCTTGATTCTGTTGTCAATAAAAAATCTATCTGACTCAGCCTTAAGAATGTTTAATGACTCAGTCTCCATTGCTTTCTGGGGTAGAGACTTCCAAGGATTCACAAACCTCTTGAGAGAGGAAATTCTTCCCCATCTCAATCCTAATTGGGAGAATTTGAAACTCCCAGTTTTAGATTTTCCCCCATTCCCAAGAGGAAATGTCTTCCCAACCTTGTCAGGTCCCCTCAGAATTTTGTATATTTCAATAAGATTGCCTTTCATTCTTCTAAACTTGAATGAATATAGGACCAACCTGCTCAAGGGCAAAACCCTTATTTAAGGAATCCACCAAGTGAACCTTTTCTGAACTGCTTGCAATGCAAGTACATTCCTCCTTAAGAAAGCTGATCAAAATGTACATAACACTCCAAGCATGGTCTTGACAATGCCTTGTATAGTTTAAGCAAGACTTCCCTACTTTTATACTCTATCCCCTTTGCAATGAAGGCTAACATTCTGTTTTCCATTCTAATTATCTTGTTACAATCAGGTAAGGTGTCAAATGGCTCTCCTCCCTTTTAGTTTTCCCATTTGATTGTAAAAGGGTTTTTTGTGAAAAGGATGTACTTGTCAATTCAGTGAGTGGAAAATTGTTTATGTGCTGTGATCATAAAAGAAAAATGAAGTAGGTTTTGTTGACTTTAACAAAGAAAAAAGTTAGCTTTATTGTAATCAGCCTTGACTTGCACATCGCGCGTGTGCACGCACGCACACGCACACACACAGAAGTTCGTGTACACAAACAGGTTACGGCGTGGGAGGATAAATTGCCTAAGTTGAAGATGTAGATGGCTGTTTTGTCTGTTCGTCTGGAGATGACTGCTTTAATTTTGTTTAAAAGTCTCTATGCAACAGGGTAGTCACAGCAACCATGCTTCAAAGGCTTGGAAGAAGAAAGAAGGAGTGATCTCACTCAAGTCTTCCCTCATCAGCATTTTAGCTACTTTTCCCCTTTCTGCAGAGAAAGAAGAGTAAGATGATATTGATTACTTGTTTTTATCCTATCGCTGTGCTGTGCAGATACATGGATTTGGGCTTGTGTCTGTGGGAGTTTGCGCATTCTCCCCATGCTTGCGTGGATTTTCTCCGGGTGCTCCGGTTTCCTCCCACGTCCCAAAGATGTGCTCTTAGGCTAATTGGCAAAACAAATTCTCCCTAAATTGTCTCAAATTTGGTTTTTAATCCATAGATCTATAAACATGGACAGGGATCGCGGGTAGCAGTGGGAACATCGGCATGGCGGCGCGGGCTCGTTGGGCCGAAGGGCCTGTTTCTCGTGCTGTTTTGTTCTTTGTTCTTTGAGTGGGTCTGTCACATGATCGTCACCTAGTGTTTTAAATATGGTTGTCACTGGTGTTGTCAATACCTATAGACACTTCAACCAGTTTATACTAGAACTCACTTACCCAGGTGCTCTTATTCCTGAGATGAAGGACAAGAATCGTTTCACCATTTAACCCAATTTTATCAAAATTTTATTATACAACCTCTATACAAAAAACATCTCTCAATTTCCACAATAAATTGATACTTCATGTTATCTGTCTGAGATTTCTAATACTATCTGTGCTGTTGAACTTGACCAAGCTGCTGGGTTCGATTCACTGCACTCCACTGTTTCTTCGCAAAGGTTGACCTTGCGTGCCCTCTTCCGTCTACCTAGTCCTTACTGTAGATTGAGTCTTCACTGGGATCGAGTTGCCTCTTTCCTGCAGGTATCCTCCAGTTATTTCTTAGCCCGCTTTTTGCGCTCTTCTGGAAGGTTCTCTGGCTTCCAGCCAATGAGGTTACCAGGCGGGGGTCACAGCACCCAATGAAATTGCCAGTTCCATATATGGAAGACACCAGGGCACTCTGGGTATCCATCCTCAGATGCATAGGGTACATGTAGCTCCCTTTCCATATACGGTGACTGTGGGAATCCTCGGTGCCAGAGAGTCTGACTGAAACTGGGGATTATACAAATATTGTTCTTATTTGAGCACCTCCAGTTCCAGCTACAGAAAAGTCAGGACTTGCCCTTGCTAGTTTTTGAACTGTTTGCAGTTAAACTTAGCCTGTCCAAATTTGCATCAGGCCTGGCTGCGGAGGCTGTAAGATGCTGTTTAATTTATATTGTCTAACTCTGCAATCAGCCTAGTTGCTCAGACCAGCCTCTGCCTGATAACTTAATCAGTTCATGTTTGGGAATTCCCCCTCTCAGGCCAGGTCCCATTATCCAAGCAAGTAGATTTAATGGTTCGTCTCCACCAGTTGAATACCTCAGGTGATTATGCCTTCCTAATCAAGATAAGTGGTTCACTTATCTTCTCTCAGTCATTGTTCTTGATTGATTGTTGCAGCATGGTGTCTCCATCTCAGAAAAGTATGTAAGTGCTACAGAGTTTCAAATTCGTTGGCCATCTTTAACTGCGAACTCAAGTCATTTTTAATCTCAGCTTTAAAAAGTTTGTTTTTAATAGTTCAATTCTGATTTCCACTTGAAGGATTACAAATCATCTGACATAAAACATATTTTTGTGACAACTTGTTTTAACTGCATGCTAACTTTTTGTGATTTACAAAGGTATCCACATCTCTCTGTGCTGCAGTATTTTGCAGTCCCTCTCCATTTAAATAATGTTTTATTTTTCTATGTTTTCTGTCAACATGGACAACCTTCCATTTCCCACATTATGCTCCATCTACCAGTTTTTTTCTCACTTAACTTGTTTATATTCTTTGCAGACATTATATTTCACTTTGTTCCCCACCTCTTTTTGTATTGTAAGCAAATTTGGCAACAATACAGTTTGTCCCTTCATTGAAATCATTAATTTAGATCGTAAAATTGTTCAGGTCCTAGCATTGATACTTGTGGCATTCCATTAGTTACAGTTCGCTATGCTGAAAATAACTCCTTTATCCCAACTTTCTGTTTTCAGTTAGTTATTCAGGTCTCTGTCCATGTTAATGTATCGTCCCTTAACACCTCTTATCTTGTGTAGTCACTTTATATCTTGTGTAGTCACTTTATATCTTGTGTAGTCACTTTATATGTGGGACCTTATCAGATGCCTTTTGGAAATTGAAATACACCATGTTTACTGGTTCGCCTTTATTCACCCTGCTTGTTTAATCCAAAAGGAATGCTAATAACTTTGTTGAACATGATTTCCTTTTCTTAAAGTCATGTTGATTCTGCCTAATAGCATTGTCTGGTGCTATTGCTGTAGTAATAGCTTTAGCATTTTTCCAATGACAGATGTTAGGCTAATTGGCCTATAGTTTCTTGCTTTCTGTCCGCTTCTTTGCTTGAACAGCATTTGTGCTCATCCAATCCTTCTGTGCCTTTCCAGAATCTGGAGAATTTTGGAAGATGTTAACCAATGCATCCACTATCTCTGCAGCCATTATCTTTAAGATCCTCAGGTGCAGGCCATCAGGTTCAGGGTATTTGTCAATGTTAAACTTTCATTAGTTTTTCTCTAATGATAGCAATTAAGTTCTTCCTTCCCTTTAACCTCTTGATCTTCCATTGTGAAGACGATACAAAATGCTTGTTCAAAGCCTCTTCATTTCCCGTTATCAATTCCCCAGTCTCATCCTCTCAGGGACCCCAGTTCATTTTAGCTACTCACTTTTAAAGCTTTTCCTGTCTGTTATAGAACAAAGAAAATTACAGCACAGGAACAGGCCCATCAGCACTCCAAGCATGCACAAAATATGCTGCCCGACTTAACTAAAACCCCCTACCCTTCCGGGGTCCATATCTGACTATTCCCATCCTATTCATGTATTTATCAAGACCCCCCACTTAAAAGTCACTACCATATCCGTTTCTACCAGCTCCCCCAGCAACGAGTTCCAGGCACCCACAACTGTCTGTGTAAAATATCTGCCTCATACATCTCCTTTAAACCTTAACCCTCACACCTTAAACCCGTGCCCCCTAGAAATTGATTCTTCCACCCTGGGAAAAAGCTTCAGACTATCCATGTTGTCCATGCCTCTCATAATCTTGTAGACTTCTATCCAGGTCACCCCTCAACCTCCATCAAACAAACCAAGTTTCTCTAACCTCTCGTTGTTAATACCCTCCACACCAGGTATCTCCTGGTGAAGATCTTTTCTGTACTTCTCCAAAGCCTCCACATTCTTCTGGTAATGTGGCGACCAGAATTGAACACAGTATTCCAAGTGCAGCCTGACTAAAGTTCTATAAAGCTACAACATGACTTGCCAATTTTTAAACTCAGTGCCCCAGACGATGAAGGCAAGCATGACATATGCCTTCTTGACTACCTTCTCCACCTGCATTGCCACTTTCAGTGACCTGTGTACCTGTACATCCAGGTCCCTTGCCTAGGGTTCTGCCATTTACTGTATATTTAAGGGTTCTGCCATTTACTGTATATTTCCTATTTATATTAGACCTTCCAAAATGCATAATCTCACATTTGTTCAGATTAAACTTCATCTGCCATTTTCTGCCCAAGTCTCCAACTGATCTATATCCTGCTGTATCTTCTAATAGTCTTCATCGCTATCTGCAAATCCACCAACCTTGGTGTCGTTTGCAAACTTACTAATTAAGACAAATTACATTTTCCTCCAAATCATTTTTTTATATATATATATATATATATATATTACAAATAGCAAGGTCTCAGCATTGATCCCTGAGGAAACCATTTATCACAGCCCCCCATTCAGAAACTCACCCTTCCATTGCTACCCTCTGTCTTTGACTGAGCCAGTTTTGTATCCAGCTTACAGCTCACCTCTGATCCCATGCAACTTTGCCTTCTGCAAGTCTGCCTTTCTAATCTTGCTAATTTTCTCTCATTATTCAATTTCTCCCCTTTTAATTTTTTTAGTAATCCTTTGCTTTTTCCTTAAATTTTCCCAATTTTTTGGTCTATCACTCATCTTCTCAACATTGTATCCTTTTCTTTCAGTTTGATAACCACCCTTAACTTCCTTAGTTCGTCAAGCATGTCCTTTCTCATTTGAATGTATCATTATTGTGTTCTGAAATGTCTCATTATATGTTTCCCACTGCTTCTTCACTATGTACAGAGGTAATCCCAGTTCATTTAAGTCAACTCTGCTTTCATACTCTTGTATTTGCCTTTATTTAAGTTTAAGACACTTACTATGGAACCACATTTCTGACACACAAATTGTGAAATTCTGTCATGTCATAATCACTGTTAACTAAAGGATGCTTTATTATGAGGTCACTAATTAATCCTGCCTCATTATGCATTAAGGACATTATTATAGGAATCTATCCCAAATGCACTCTATGTTTTCATCCTTTTGGCTACCTTTTCCAAATTAATTTTCTCAATTGATGTGAAGATTAAAGTAACATGCCCTACTGTGTAGCTGCTGTTAGGGGGCCTTCAAACTAGTTCCACCACATTTGCTATTCCTTATCTCTACTCAAACTGATTCTATATCTTGATCTTCTGAATTAAAATGACCTCTTACGATTGTACTGATTTCATCCTTTATTAACATAGCAACCCTGATTTTTTTTTTTTCCCTCCTGTCCTTCTGAAATGACAAATACACTTGAATATTCAGGTACCAGCCTTGGTCAACTTGCAACTATGACCCTATTATGAAGTTATTATTATCAGGGAGATGGCAGTGCAGTGGTAATGTTAATGGACTTGCAATGCAAAGGCCTAGGCTAATGTTCCGGGGATAAGAGTTCAAATTTCACCATAGCAGCTGGTGATATTTAAAATCAGTTTATAATATGGAACTGAAAAGCTTTTCTCAATAATGGTCACCATGAAACCATTGTTGATTGTCTTTAGCTTTTCTGATTTCTTCTCAATTGACCTGTCTCCTCAACTAATTAGTTTAAAATCTTCATTCTCGCCTACATAAATCACCAGTATGTTGGTCCCGGCGCAGTTCAGATGAAGACTACCCAAACAATACAGTTCCCTTTTTCCCTAGCAGTGATGCCAGTGCTCCATGAATCAATTTTTTTTCACCTGCACAGATCTTTGATCCACACGTTCAATTCTCTGATTTTATTTATACTATATCAGTTTGCTCATGGCTCAAGTAGTAATCCAGAAGTTACAACCTTTGTGATTATATTTTTTTAATTTCATGCCCATCTGCTCATAGTCTCTCAAGCATAATCTATTTCTTAACCCTATCTATGTCTGTCATACAAAGATGGACCACGACAGCTGGATCCTTCCTCTTTTCCACTCCCATGTTCCTTTCCAATTGTCAAGCAAGAAGACCTTTTGGACCTGAACTCTTGGCAACAGGGAACCATATCTTTCCCTATAACTTTCCCCTACTACAGCCACATTGCTTTTAGCTCCTCCCCACTTGACTGGCCTTCTGTCATGATCAGTTTGCACATTGTCCCTGCAGTCCTGTTCTCATCCACACAATTTGCAAAAACTTTGAACCAAACAACAAAGAAAATTACAGCACAGGAACAGGTCCTTCAGCCCTCTAAGCCTGAACCGACCATGCCTCCTGACTTAACTAAAACCCTCTACCCTTCCAGGGACCATACCCCTCTATTCCCATTCTATTCATGTCAAGACGTCCCTTAAAAGTCATTACCATATCAGTTTCCACTTGTTCCCCCGGCAACGAGTTCCAGGCACCCACCACTCCCTGTGGAACACCACTTTTCATAGCCCTCCATTCAGAAATGCATCCTTCCACTACTACCCTCTGTCTTTTTTGACCAAGCCAGTTTTGTATTCACCTTTCCAGCTCACTTCTGATCCCATGCGACTTCATTTTCTGCACCAGTCTGCCATGAGGGATCTTGTCAAAGGTCTTACTGAAGTCCATGTAGACAACATCAACTGCCCTAACTTCATCAATCATCTTCATCACTTCCTTGAAAAACTCAGTTAAGTTCATAAGACATGTACTCCCCTTCATAAAACAGTGTTGCCTGTCACTTATGTGTCCACTTATTTTCAAGTGAGAATAAATCCTATCTCGAAGAATCCTCTCCAATAATTCCCCTACCACTGATGTAAGGCTCACCGGCTTGCAATTACCTGGATTATTCTTACTATCCTTCTTAAATAAAGGAACAACATTGGCTATTTTCCAATCCTCTGGGATGTCCTCTGTAGCCAATGAAAATGCAAAGATTTCTCTCAAGGCCCCAGCAATTTCTTCCCTTGCCTCTCAAGGTATTGGGGACTTGTTTACTTTAATGTTTCTCAAGAACCCCAAAACCTCCTTTTTGATCTCAACATGACTCAAACTACCTATACATCCTTTTCCAGATTCATCATCCACCACGTCCTTCTTATTGGTGCATATTGATGCAAAGTACTCATTTAATAGCTCACCCATTTTCTCTGGCTCTACGCATAGATTCCCTCTCTTATACTTGAGTGGGCCAGTCCTCTTCCTGGTTACCCTCTTGCTCTTTATATATGTATAAGAAGTCTTGGGATTTTCTTTAATCCTGCTGGCCAATGCTTTTTCATGATCTCGTTTAGCCCTTCTTACTCCTTGCTTAAGTTTCTTTCTACTTTTGTTGTATTCCACAATTGCTTTGTATGTTCCCAGCCTCCTAAGTTTGACAAATGCTTCCTTTTTCTCTTTGACTAAGCTCACAATATCTCTCGTCATCCAAGGTTCCCAAAACTTGTCATATTTACCCTTCATCCTTAAAAGGAATGTGCCGATCCTGAATCCCTATCAACTTGCACTTGAAGACTTCCCACGTGCCGGATGTTGATTTGCCCTCAAACATCTGCCACCAATCTATATTCTTCAGTTCCTGCCTAATATTGTTGTAATTAGCCATCTCCCAATTTATGGTACTGATGGATAAAGATAAGTATAGCCCTCAAGTTAAGGTTGAGGGCTATACTTATCTTTATCCATTAGTACCATAAAGCTTACTGAATTGTAGTTACTGTTCCCGAACTGCTTCCCTATTGAAATATCGACCACCTAATTGGGCTCATTTCCTAACAGCCTCCTAGTTGGACTATCTACATACTATTTCAGGAAGCCCTCCTCGATACTCCTTACAAACTCTGCCCCATCCACAGCCCTAGCACTAAGTCAATATAAGGGAAATTAAAATCTCCCACCACAACAATCTATTACTGTTACACCTTGCCAAAATCTGCCTACATATCCATTCTTCAATCTCCCACTGGCAGTTGGGTGGCCTATAGTAAATCCCCAACATTGTGACTACACCTTTCCTATTCCTGAGCTCTACCTATATTGTTTCACTGTACAAGCCCTCCTAGGTGTTCTACCGGAGTACAGCTGTGATATTTTCCTTAACCATTGTGCAACTCCTCCACCTCTTTTATATCTCCCCTCTATCCAGCCTGAAGCATCTGTGTCCTGGAATGTTAAACTGCCAATCCTATCCTTTCCTTAATCAAGTCTCTTGTAATGGCAACAGTATTGTAGTTCCCAGTACTAATCCAAGCTCTAAGTTCATCTGCCTTACCTGTTCCACTTCTCGCATTGAAACAAATGCACTTCAGTCCACCAGACCTTCTCTGATTAACAGTCTCGCCTGCCTGCTGTTTCTCTGAGTCTTACAGGCCCTACTCTGGTTCCTCTTCAGCTAATCCACCTTTGCTTTGGTTCTCACTCCACTGCCAAACTAGTTTAAATCCTCTCGTATGACCAGTTGAATAATTGCAAGGGCTGAGGCTCCTCTAGTGTTACCTACTGGATCTTTATACTTTCCTCATTCATAATCACACTCTACTGACTCTGACCATGGATCAAATTCGAAGTGAAACCTAAGACGTGTGACTGCCTTATCGAACAATGAGTCCAGGTAACCTTCCTCTTCTCTGATGTATCTCAGTGTCTGAAGCTTAGTGTCTGAGGCTAATCAACTCTGAGCTAATGTTCCTCAAACTGCAAATGCTTAGTGCAGCTGTTTAGCAACTCTACACAGTACAGCTGCTACCCAGCATCTGCCTTGCCATCTTTACTGTGTATTATTTATTAGGTTTAGAAATATCATTCAATGATTAACAGAAGTCATATGATGAGATTTAACTAATTGAAATATAAATTTAATAATATTTATCTTCCGTCAGTACCAGTTTAAACAATGGTTAGGAAGAAAAATGTTAAAACTCACCAATTGTTCACCTACCTGATCACCTAGTTAATGTTTCCAGGCTTCAACTCTCAAATCCTGCTGCTGATCTCCAAGTCTTCTCTCTCAGACCACTCCATTTTTTTTTAAAGGGCCAGAACAGCATTTCCTTCCTTCACTGCACCAAATTTTCCTCATTTACTAAATTCCCAAGCTTATATTTATCTTGAGCTACACTAATTCACAAGCTGCTACCTTTGTGCTTGTAAGAATGACACAGCACAATTGTGGTTCGCATTGCTGCCTCACAGTGCAAAGGCCCGGGTTCATTTCCAGCCTTGAATGACCATCTGCGTGGAGTTTGCATGTTCTCCCTATGACAATGTGGGTTTCCTCCAGGTGCTTTAGTTTCCTCCCCTCAGTCCAAAAGTGTGCAAGTTAGGTGGATTGGCCATAATAAATGCGCAGGGCTACGAAGATATGGGAGAGTTGACGATCTTGGTGAGCCAAATGGTCTCTTTCTGCGTATGCAGATCCGGTTCTAAGATATTGGAGAATGCAAAATGCTTATGACACACCAAGGAGTTGATGCTTTCAGATCAATGGCAAAAACAGTGCAGAAGAAATTGAAGTAAGCAACACTGTTTAATTAAGCATACAAGTCTGACTGTGTACTCAAGAATGAATTGTAATTTTACTTTTGCTTTGCTTCTAGTAAGGGACAATTAAATTTACAGTTGCCTCTTTAAGATGATATAGGATATATGTCTATTAAAATTACCTTATTATCTTTCCTAACTTCAATTAGTTAAATCTCATCATATGACTTTTGTTAATCATTGAGTGATATTTCTAAACCTAATAAATAATACACAGTAAAGATGGCAAGGCAGATGCTGGGTAGCAGCTGTACTGTGTAGGGCTGCTGAACAGCTGCACTAAGCATTTGCAGTTTGAGGAACATTAGCTCAGAGTTGATTAGATTCCAACTTTATTAATTAATATGGGCAAAGAAAAATTATCAAAGGCCTCTAAAGACAAATAATTGTGACCTAATTTTCAAAGCTGAGGATATTGTCTTGCAAAAAAAAGCATTATGCAACTGTACGGGAAGAAAATTTGACCGTAATGTTTAGTGACATTTCAGTTCACATACAGTTAGAATATGAACATGTATGCCCTTGACAGGAAAAGCTATATATCCATCAGATGGAGAATAATGTATGGTTTAAACTTTATTATTCATTTTTATTTTGACTATCAAAATATTACTTCATATAGGTTTGAACAGATTTGTATGAGGCTTTTAAAAAACATTACCACACAGAAATGTGGAAATGTGTGGTATGTTTTTGCTGTTTCTCAGCTTGCATTAGAATTAATTTTGCTTTAATAACTCTGATCTAAATTAAGTGCACTTGTCTAGATGTTGTAATCAGGTCAAAAAGTAATTTTTATGTGATCCTGTTTATAGAGTTGGAATGAATTCCAAAGAAACTGAGTTGAAGTTTTAGCTGTTAGGTGCTATTTAACTTGCAACTCCATCAGTATTACCCACCTCTAAAATACGCATGAGATTTTAACGTCGCACCCTTTATGCAGTAGCCAGATACCTTTTGAATCTAATTTTCCTTTTAGCTTAAAGCTTCTTTTGTTCCCTACCATGAAAGATTTATGTTGAGCCTACTGTATTACTATGTATTTTGTTTTTTTTTTCAAATGGACTGAACCTCAGGGGAGAAAGTTATAAAAATGAAATATTTATTGTCACTTATTGCTTTTGGATGTTGGAGAACTTAATATGTACTGCAATGTCAGTTGTTAACTAATTTATTGTACAAAATGGGCAAAATAGCTAATGGCAACATTGTCAAGAACAAAATGAGAATGCATTGTAAACTACAGAATATTTTTATGACTAGAATTTGCAAGCAAGGAAATACAAAATCACTGCTATTAAGTTAATGAACTCTGAATCCTGAGGAAACTGTTTCTCATTGTACATGTAATGATACTCATGAAGGACTCAACCCGATATTTGTTTTAAAACTGCTAGGTATTAGGGTAATTTATAAAACGTAGCACCGTAGCCAGCGGGATGTTTATATGAAGGTAGGAATTCTTACTTGAAGAGCAAATATTTCGGATGAAGACAGAATTTGCTTTGGTTCTGCTTTCCCTCCACATCAACAATCCAATGACACTCATTGTTAAAGCATTCACTTGATTAGTAAATTGTCTCACTGCAATGAGTTATAATTTTGGGGAAGAAAGTTTCCAGAAGGGAAATGTGTTCAACATTTGCCAAATATAATTGCTTTCAGTTCTAAAGAAGTATAGACACGTATGCAATTAGCCTTAGTCCAAGAGGAGTAATGAATTATATAACTTGAAGGATACCACTCCATATCAAACATGGGGCAAGCAAGGAAACAGGCCTGCTTCAGATGGAACGGAACTTGAACCTGCACCATTGTTGTATTCTGAAACACATGCTAACCATCTAACCTACTAAGCTAACCAGCCCCTTTAAGAGTTTGTATGAGGATAAGATGTTTGCAGATGAAAGTGAACTGGCAAGGACTGCAAACATCCAGAAAGGAGTTAATCTAATATATAATGAACTTGATAGTTGAGACATAGTGTTGACCAATGGCAGATATCATCCAATGTAGGTAATTACTGTCTTGAAATTGGGAACAGTCATATTTTCTCTCACAGGAGGGAATTCCCACATTTTCTATTGCTTCATACATGCCATTCTTCCTCCAGCTGAACGGAAAGCTAGGCTGCTGAGTTTACTTGGAAGCAACTTGGCATACTAACATGAAACAGTACTGTTCATGATGCACCAGCAAAAACAGTTTCTCCTCCCACATTTTTCATTTTGACCAAATTAATGGCCAGCTGGTACTTGATAAAATTTACCCACATGAAAAAAAGCATTCGAATGTCAAACTGAGCCATTGCTCTGTCTGTTGGTTGTACACTGAACACACAGCTATTTACGCTAGCAGATCATGGTGCCCCCAGTGATCACTATTTTAGATATTCCCTTATGCTATTTTTGGAGGAAATGTTTTTTGTCAGAAACATTTAAATTTACTCTGCACTTGTTATGCTTCACTATTGTTCTCGGTGAAAATTGGTGTTGTAATACAAAAGATATTGGGCCTTAACTTCACCATCCCAGTGTTGTATTGAGGGGTGGGGAGGGCCAATTTATCTTCTCCATGGCTTTCAAGTGCATTTAAGTTTCACAGACCTTGAAACTTACCTGGTTTACTGCAGCTGGTGATGTTAAAAATGGGGAGCCTCCCTCACTTTGATTCTCCTAGACCCCAATGCTGGGGTCCAGGAATGCACTGCACTACCTGGACCTCCCCTGGCCTGAATTGGAAGGTTGTACAAAATAGGATTGAAGAAAAATTGAAATAATTAATGAAGCACAGAGTGAACTTGAGAAGCTGTCACAGGCAAATGATCTATTATCAAAATATAAAGTATATTAACAAAATGAGTTGGTGACATCTGCTCAGTAGGTAAAGTAAGCATGATAATGCATCAGCTTTCTCACATTCTGTTGTCCAATTCCATGATTGTTTCACACATAGTAAATTATGCAATGGCTTCAATAACATTGATAAATTAGCTATAATATACTAATCTTAGAAAAGACCTCAGACAGAAGTGGTCATTCTAAAATAGCTTCCATCTTTTTAATGTAGGTCTTTGCTATTAATAACGTGAACCAAATACTGGACTGACACCTGGAAAAAGTCTAATTTTTCTTTCTTGATATGCAGATTATGTACTTAAAGGTGTTTCATTGTTGTTTCTAAATTATTCAGGTGCTCTTATTCACAGGACCCTGTAATTAGAATACTTAATTAGGTAATGTTGTCATTTAAAATCTGATCCATTGATTTTTGTAATAAGGCTAATACAGATGTTATTCCAAAAAGCAATCATTTATAACAAAAAAGACCTTTATGTGTAACAATGGTAAGTAACGGTTAAGATTCAGCAGCTATATTCACCTGTAAATATGCATTTGAAAGATCAACCTTGTCAAATTTCTGCCCACCTGCAAACCCAGTAAACAAATCTTCAAATAAAGGAAGCGGATATTGATCAGCACGCAACACTGGATTTATGGTTGTTTTAAAATCACCACAAAGATCAATTGAACCGTCTGGTACCATGACAGATATGGTAGCCAAGTCACTCACTGTCACCGGCTTTTAACATACCAGTGTTAACAAGTTGTATTAACTCTTTCTTGACCTTGGGACGAATTGCACGTGGCACCGCTCTTGCTTTGTGATTTTTGGGTCGACTGTTGGGCTTCATCTTGAGTGTCACTTGAACTCCCTTAATTGAGCCAAGTGTTTCTTTGAATACACTTCTGTATTTATCCAGAACCTACTGTAGGTCTGTTTTGGCATCAACCAGTCTGTTGGCAGCATTCTAGTTGAGTTTTATATCTCTAGCCATGATCTCCCAAATAGAGCTGGAAAATTACTGTGGACCATAAGGAAAGGCAAATCTACGTTCAAATTTAATTTGACTATGATATAACCTTTTAATGACATGATTTCTTCTATGCATGTCCTTAAAATCATAAGCTAGATTTGAAGAAAAATGTTTCAGTTTTTGCTGGCATGTAGCGTCAGGAATTAAAGATGAAGCAGCATGAGTACAAATCTCCATTCTAATATAAAAAACCAATGTAGATGCTGGAATCTGAAACAAACAAAAAATCCTGGAAAATCTCAGCAGTCTGATAGCATCTGCGGAGAGAGAACAGAGCTAACCTTTCAAATCTAGTACTTTTCTCTCTATTCGCGATAAAACAAAATCCTGACATGTCACCAATTTTTTTTGTGGTGTCCTAACAAATGAGGGATTGAGAGTTTTAAACAAAAATATGTGGTTTGCACATACAGTTTAAAAGTAACACGCAATAGGTTTATTGAAAGAGATATTCTCTGCACAGAACATGAAATGAAGCTAAGGCTGTGAAACATTCTGATGATCTTAATGTCAATTCACGTGACCTGCTTTTAAATCACTCTTGCAACCACTAAACAGAAAGTCATGGACTAGTCAGAAGGTCAGGGAAAAGCTTTAGGGAAGTCAGGAGCAGAGATTTTATACCTACCAAGGAGTTAGGCCTGGTTTTATCCTATTTAACATTTCCAGGGTAAATATTCCTTTAAGTAAGTCAGAACCGTCTGAAGTCTTTGGCCCTGATTTTACTGGCACGGCCACCTGAGGCTCTTAAGATTGTGCCTCAGGCCGATGGAGAATGCCGTTCTGTAAATCTCACTCGCTCCAGTTTCAGTAAAATCAGGGCTTTTGACTCCAAATCAGAGTTGGAGACTTTATCACCCCAGAAGCAAAGAAATTGCCCATTAAAATTTGAAAGTTCACTGGAAATTCCCATGATGTCCTTGCATCAGGATTTACAAGAGGTTCCCCATCTTATCTTCTGGATTACAACTATTCAGAGATTGGAAAATCTGGACCGTCATCTTTTGATCAAATGTGAAGTCTGCAACCATAAATGGTGCCGAAAGTGACCCATACAAACCCAATAGAATTGGCTTCTGCCCCATTTTGCAATTGCTGGTGAGGACAGAGCACAGATTTAATGGTATTGGAACATAGGCCTGTAAAAGACTTCTGTAAACATACTGAAATGTGTTTTTGCCTGATTCCTGGAAAATAAATATATCATTTTCATAAAACATGCCATAGCTTAACCATAAAGGTTTTATGCTCTGTTTCTTTTTGAGATCTTGAAACAGTGAATAAAGAAAAGGCCCAAACCTTCAAGAATAACTGAGAGACTATTAATATTAAATAGCGAGTTGGACAGCTGTGGTCTCCACGTGTGCACTTAGCATGGAAATCAGAAAATTGCTGTCCAAATTTTCCCAACTTCATTCTAACAGTATATTTTTATTGAGATATTTTTTAAAAATTATTTTGCTTTACTTTTTACGTCTTATTTAAATTCAGTTGAGAGCCCTGAATGTATTTAAAGTATTTTTTTCAAACATGCACAAACTTAAATACTATTATATAATTTACTCTGAGAAATAAATAGTTTCGAGTTAGCACACAATTTGATCACTGTTCTTTATTTACAATTGCTTACGATCACAGAGAAATAGTAACAGGAACAAGAACAGTCCCTTGGTGTTTGTTCTTCACATTGTGGTCCTAATCGGCATGCCAACCCTGTCCCTATATCCTTTAGTTTCTTTTACTTTTCAAATAATGATCTAATTTATTAAATATTGCCATGGTCTGTATTTCAGTCATTAATCTAGTAATGCATTCCTCAACTTCACAATCTGCAGATTTCCTTGCTGTCTGTCTCACATCTCTTACATTTAATCTTCCATCTATGTCCCCTTGTTCTACACCCATAAATCACTGTGAACAATCTGGTTATGTCCAATCTGCACCATCTGTAATTTAAACTATCCAATCACTTCTTAATCTTCTCTGTTCTAACAAAGACCATCTTAATTTTTAGGTTTTTTTGTTTCTCCATTGTTGCATTTCACTGTACCAGATAGCATCCCAATGAAACAGTATTGTACCTACCTTATTGATTTAATGCCTTCTAGCATGCAGTCCATGAATACACATAAGATTCTAACTTGGGGTTCAGCAGAGTTTCATATAGAATTAGCATTGCATTTCACCAATCATATTCCATATCATTTGCCATAAACCAATTGGCTTTTCTTAATTAATCCTATGGAAACCTTTCCCTACAGATATTGCCAGACCTGCTGAGCTTTTCCAGCATTCTGTGTTCTTCTTTCAGATTCCAGCATTATTTTGCTTATTTTGGCTTTTCTTAATGTCCTCATTTACTTAAATTCATATTATCTGTCCACCTGTTTTTCAGTATCATGCAGTCAGCCTTTCTATGCATTGTTAAACACATATAATACCAATAGCTGACTACATGTTTTGAAACATTATCTATTTCACATTATCTTGAAACATAGCAAAACATCTAATGGCACAGGCAAAAGAGAAACATTTTTCAAGTATTGCTAATAAAATACTGCTGATATGTCCAGAGAAACTACACCAGTTCAGATTGCAGCCTTACCAAACAGTGTCATAACTCTGGGCAACAATATCAAATCCAAAGTTAGTCTTTTGAGAGAGGCTGGACTTTTCAAGCAATAACATTAAAGCAATATTGATAAATTTGAGAGGGTTATTGTGGAACATTATATTTTCAGTTCATTAGTATATGTCGTTACTACTGGTCGTGTTATTTTATTTTATATAGTCCCTTTCATGCAGACTCAGTTCAGTTTAATCTTGCCATTCTCAGTGCTGTATCTTTGTGACACAGTGTCACAACTAACTGGCTTGCTGTGTCTGGTCCTATGAACTGCAATCTGAGAAACAGATTCAATCCTCTGACATAATGATGCACAAGGTGTTGATATATATGGTTGTGAGAGGTTATAAATTGGGTTTTTTTATAAGATGATTATATTTTGAACTGCCTCTTTAAATTCAAAGTAAATTGACATAATGACAAGAGACATGTTATTTTGCTACATGTTCCTTGCCAACAAAAGGCCATGGTTATCCTGGAAACTGGGGATCCCGATTGTGTGTTACTGAAATGCACGTGCTGGATTTAACACCGGAAAACAAAGGCAGAAGTAAAAATGGTTGTTATTGTAGACTTTCTGTCTCAGAAATTCTAAACACAGAGAGAATGAGACAGAACAGGAGTTGCTGTGGTTTTTAGAGGGAAAAGGAAGTTTATTTTCTATGAACCACCGGACAGAATGTTGTAGACCACCTATCCAGAGTAAAATAAAGGAAAGCACAACAATTTAAGGAAGCCGGGAGATTTGGCTGACAAGGCCAGGAGAAGAAAGCTTTGAAGTGCACCCAACTGCTGAAAATTGGTTCAGAAATTCTCAGAGGACTGAGGGAAGGACCCTCAACAGTTACTGAACATTACGGCTCAATAAGAAGTGAACCTAGAAGGTGGGAGTGATTTTGTATCATTTTCTGAAAAACTGCAGTTCTGTAGAAAGTGGACTGTAATGTGCATATATCAAACATGCATGTATATTTTATGTGACATGGAATTATTGGTCACATTAAGACATCGATAAAAGTTGTCTTTTCTGTAGTTTAGAGTATTACTTGCTTACAAGGCAATGGCCTAGTGGTTTTATCATTGGACTATTAATCCAGAAATTCAGCTAATGTCCTGGGGACCCGGATTCGAAACTTGCTAGGGCAGGTGGTAGAATTTGAATTTAATTTAAAAAAATCTGGAATTAAGAATCTACTGATAACCATGAAACCTTCATCGGTTGTTGGAAAAAACCCATTTTATTCACTAATGTCCTTTATGGAAGGAGATCTGTGTTACCCATATCTGGCCTGGCTTACATGCGACTCCAGAGCCACAGCAATCTGGTTGATCCAACTGCCTTCAGGCAACTCGGGATGGGCAATAAATGCTGTCCCAGCCATCAACATCCATGTTCCACAAATGATTAAAAAAAGCTATGTTACAGTAAAAGTTTTAAAACTTGAAACCTTGAACCATTATAAATTGACAACAAGGAATTCAAATTTTTTATTAAAAGCTTTTGGTTTCTATAGGAATCACAACAGAGAGAAACTCAGTCTTTATTGATATTCTTTGCCTTTCATTTTTAATTAAGTTAGTTAGCATAATGCTGACAACTTTTGATTGAAGTCTATACTGTATGACTACTAGATGGACTAATATTGGATGTCTAACTTTCTCATTTTGTTCACTAAATCAGAGGACCCAGCACACTGTCTCTTCATCTAAACATCTAGTAAATTTGCATATAAAGAGAATCAATAATATCTATGATAATTGTATGCTGTGTGCAATACTATAGGATATCTATTGAAAAATGAGAAAAGTTAACTAGTATGAACAATTTCTTATCCAAGCCACTCACCATCCAGATTTGGAAATATATCGTTGTTCCTTCATTGTTCCCAGGTCAATCCTGGAATTTCTTCCCTAACAGCTCTATGGACATACACCATATGAACTGCAGTGCCCAAGAATGTAGCTTATCACCACCTTCTCAAGGACACTTGGGAATGGGCAATAAATGTTGTTGTAGCCAGCGATGCACATAATTCATGAATGAATAAAAAAATTTGCACTAAGCGAGCTGTAGAAATGACCACAACATTAGCAATTATGTAGTATCTTGAAGGTGACACATGCTTAAGATGCTTCACAAATAGATGGTTGTATTGACACACCGGGCAAAACTTTTTTTGTCCCACTTGCCACAGGAATTGTAGAGGGCAAGACACAGACCATATAAAGATCCGTGTGTGGCTGAAAAGAAGATGGCAAACAGGATCAAACCAAATTGAAGAACAATATACATTAAACAAAAAAAAAGTTCCAAAATACTACTGATATGAACTGGGAATTAAAGTTAATCAACTGAAGAGGAAGTCAAAGTTCAAAATGCGAAGAACAAGCTTGTTGATCAAACGGTCTTCAAGTATTTCCACTGAAGAAAAGTGAATTCATCAAGCTTAGTGAAGCTCAGTAAGTATTGGGCACGGCACTTACAATTCCTCAGAAATGCTGTCTTGTGCAGGGCTTAGTATATAACCTAGAGAGATGCTTAGGCCCAAAATTTCACTAAGGTCGATAGCCTGAGTCAGGAAATTTCCGGCTTCTTACACCCACATCCGTAGGAAGGGACCAAAATGGTGGGATTTTCACTCAGAGGGGCTGGTTAGAGTTGAGTGAGTGTTCCACACTGGAATTAGATCAGGCACAGTTGATTCCTGAGGCAAACTGATTAAATTGAGTTCATTGGTTAAGTAGGGTTTGTTGGTTCTTTACATAGTGTATTCTGGGTGAATGGGCTTATATAGGTGGACCAATCGTCAGCATTGAGTTGGCATGGATCCAGACCTTTTGAACTTATCTTCCCTGATGGTTCATGTCTTCTTTAAGATTGGTGAACCAGGAAGCATGGACAACTTGGATTGATTCCATGAAAATGCCAAAGGATAGGAGATGTGTACCCCCACGGTAGATCCGGCCAGCTTGGGAGTGTAAAGTACATGTTTATTATCAACAAAACTATACTATATGTGAAAATTCAGGGTCCGAGGAATCCTGGAATTGAGTCCTGCCAACCATTCTTAAATGGTCCCTGTGTCCACTAACTGAAAAAATTCAGGCCTTAGTTTTGTATGACAAAGTGAGTTGCATTGGGATTGAGACAGTGTAGTGGGATCTTAAATGAATGATGATATTTGAATTGGTTTTTTCCCTGTGAACATTCTTCAGAGTTTGAGATTCAAGACTCAAAATAACTGTAGGTTGTTCATTTCAAACCAAGTAAAACTTTAAAAACTCAACTGAATAAATTTAAAATTATATCCAACATTTTCAACATAATTGTAGAAAGGAATTTAAATTCTGTATCATTTCACCAATGTTTCACACCTGAAACAAATATAAAGGGTAAAGATAATCATTCTCGCAGCAATAGCAATTATACTCTCATATTCCCTCAAAGATTAACCAGTAACCAATGTAATGTAAAAAAATGTTTACTATACACAGTTTCAGGATATAGCTTTTGGCTTGCATCGAACTATTTGTATTTTATAATTGAACAAAGATTAACCATGAGATAGAATTGTGCATTGAAGTGCTGACTTGTCTGACATTTATTAATGTAGCTGGTGTGATAATCAAATTCATTCTAATGCCAGTTTTATTGTATTTTTGAAATGAGAACTGTAAAATGAAATGCTAGTGTTTAAAATACATTTGCTCTGTTTGCATCAGTCCAATCTCAAACATCAGCAGTGTGATGGAAGGGGCTGTCAATAATACTATCAAGTGGATCTTCGAAATAACCTGCTCATGTACTCTCAGTTTCAGTTCCACTCAGTGTTTGAAAGATTTGCTCTAATACGTTCCATTTTATAAGGCAGAGGTGGGGTGATCAGTTTCATTCTTTAAGCAATCCTGTTAACATAAAAAACAGATTCTAGCAGAAACTAGAATCTGAAACGCAAACAGTTTTTTTTCTAAGAAAAGGTAATCTAGGCTCTCAATACGAGCTCTGTTTTTTCTCTGCAAACACTGTCAGAATTGCTGAGATTTTCCTGATCTTCTGTTTTTGCTTTATTATTAGCATTTGGTTCTTGTAGCTGAGCCAATATAAATTGCTTGTTTCATGATTTAGGATATACTGAGTACACAAATATAAAATTTGACTTGGGTTACTGTCTGTGTGGAGTTTGCACATTCCCTTCGTGTCTGTGTGAGTTTCCCACCACAATCCAAAGATGTGCAGGTTAGGTTGATTGACCATGCTAATAAATTGCCCCCTAGTGTGTAGAGATATGTAGGTTAGAGGGATTAGTGGATATAGTATGTAGGGATATGGGGGTAAGGCTGGGTGGGATTGTGTTCAGTGCAGACTCGATGGGCCGAAGGGCTCTTTCTACACTGTAGGATTCCATGATTCTATGATAAAAAAATGGAATATCTTTAAGATTTGAAATCAATATTATTTAGAGCAAGGATATTCTGCTGCAAAAATCAGGATCCATAGGGAAAGAAACAAGGCAAGGGAGGCCCGAACAAACTAAGCACATATTTACCCCTATAGCTGTATGGGCCGAGAGGCTTTCTTATTGATGTTTTCTGACAACAATCAGCAACTCCTAACTGAGATCTCTTAGGCTAAACCAGACTCTTTGTAATCTTTGCATCTATTTTCTCCCATATCCTCTCCATTACTAAAACCATTTGCTTTTACCACCTTATTATCACCCATCTCTACCTCAAGCTGAGATGTCTACTATCAAAGTCCTTTTTCATGTCTTTACCTCCATGCTACTATTTCAATGGTCTCCTGTTCACTGTGTGAACTAACTTATTGAAGTATGACTGTCCATATTCTACCATATCCTAAGCTCTGTTTGTCTCTGCATGCTGTGTACCCAACCTCTGGATAGCTCAAAGCCTTCTTCCATATTTATATGTAGCATCAAAATTGAAGTTGCTATTTCACTGAGAGGCTGTGTTTCAACTTTTGCTTATATTTCTGCCTCACACAACCAAAATATAATTACCTGGTTCATAGGACAAAGATTGGATAATATCTGGTGGGTCTGCTCTTGAGACTGGCAAAACACAAAATGCTAAAATTAGGGTATGTAAGATCGCTAGTGAATGTTTCTCCAGTTGCTAATCTATGTTTGTTTATTTCTTCAATACATATACTTTCAGAGACTCGGTATTTGTTTTAATCCTGATAATATGTGAAGAATCGTCGACTTCTGTTATCTTCAAGAGACAAATTTCAATCCTGCTATCTTCAACAATTATTGTCCCATTTCTAGCCTTCTACTATTTCTAAAGTCGCAAGAAGTACGATTGCTTCTCAACTGTGTCCTTCAAACCACTGAGACATAGCTATTGTGGGTCCTTGCGCTTTGCCCAGTTATTTTTTGTGACATTGGCATTCCTTGAATTTTAGCATTTTCCCTTTTGTTTTTTTCCAGATTTTAATAGTATAATTTGTGGAAATTGCTTACTTACAATTATTTCTGTTTTTGGCTTGCAAATTGAGAGAAGGATGAGAGGTCAAAATTATATTGTAGAACTGTCATATTCTTATCAAGGCCAGTCTTTGATACAGTGCTGTATCTGGGCGGAGACAATGGTGGGTATTGCCTTGTCTTCTTTAAAAAGTTCCAGCAATGGTTTATGATCAGTTGCTATGATGAAACTTCTAACATAGATATATTGATGGAACTTCATAACACTGAAAATCAACTCCCTACCCCTCTTTTTGGATCAGGGATCCCATGAACAATAGGCTTCTTCCATTTCTCCAACAATATGACAGTCCTGCACCAATCCTGTAAGAGGAGGCATTGCATGTCAAGATAAGGTCCTTTTTGAGGTCAAAATAGGCCATTAAATTAGAGGACAAAAGTTGTTCAATTCTGTTGAAATCCTCCAGCTGAGATACTTCCCCTAGGCCACATTTGATGTTTCCTTAGTTGGTATGTAAGGGGGCTGGTAAGGAAGCTGAATTAAGAATAAATTTAGGTTTGTCACGGAATTGAAATCCTTCCTGCCATTAATCAATTATTTCAGGAAGTTTATTCTTAATTCAGCTTTCTCATAGCCCCTATAATGTTGGAGTAGACCTACGATTGCCTCTGGGTAGGTATTTGGCTCCTGAACTTAGAAAACACAAAGACCAGGCTAGCTGGTCAAGGGGAACCACTGCAGATAAAGGGCACCGTGGTGACTACAGGCAACAGTCAGCTCAAGTTTCACTCATCATTGTATGGGGCAAAAGCCTAACCTTATGGGGAGAGATTGACTCCAATACATCAGGCAGAATTGGCTAGAAGAACTCAGAAAAATAAGGAGAGCTAAAGCTAAGATCTAGCTTGACCCTGATGCTATGCCTAGATACTATAGATTGAGACCAGTTCCCTTCTCCCTATTGGAAAAAATAGAATTGGAACTAGAAAGCCTGAAAAAACTGGGCATAACAACACCTGCACAATTTGCAGAATGGGTGACATCTGTTTTCCCTGTCCTTAAGCTGGATAAGTCAGTCTGACTTTGTGCAGACTATAAGCTTGTCAATCAGGTTTCTAAACTTGACAGATACCTCCTGTCCCCATCTGAAAACCTATATACCAGGTTACTGGGGGCCAAGCATTTTTGAAGTTGAACATGACTCGTGCATCTCCAGCTTGAATTAGACAAGCCTTCCCCAAAGTACGTGAACACTAATACACACAAAGATCTGTCCTTCAAGGCTTTCAGTAAGAATTTAGCAACACCAATTTTAAATCCAACCGATTTATTTGATAGTAAATTTGCGAGCTTTTGACACTCTGTGTCTTTGTCAGGCAAATGCAGTGTTTTTGCCTGACAAAGACACAGAGTGTCGAAAGCTCGCAAATTTACTATCAAATAAATCGGTTGCATTTAAAATTGGTGTTGCTAAATTCTTACTGAGTTCTTACTACCCCAGTCCAACGCCGGCATCTCTACATCATGACTTCAAGGCTTTGTCAGCATGTGCCATTTTTCACTGGATCATGGAGAACATACCCCAAGGGTAGTTACATCAGGTAGCAGTATACCTGGATGATAACTTTGTCACAGGAAATTTGGAATGCAAACACCTAGCAAACTTGGAAAAGATCTTACAGCGATTCTTGGAGGTTGCAGTACATCTGGAAAGGGACAAGTGAACTGTGACCTAACCTTTGTTGTAGAGGTGAGATTTAATTGCGTTATCTTTATTCCTGGCTATGGGCATGGTTGCAAGGTACAGTCCAGTACCTTGGCCTTAGCCTTTTTTTGCCAGTCCCTATTTCTTTGCCTCAGTTGTGCTCTTCTGCAGTACTTGCAATAGCCCACCATCTGGCATTTTCAACCTTGTGCAATATGTTCGCTAGGAATCTGAAGGCTATCCCTGCCCTTCATTAACTCCCTGGTGATGTGATGAGCTCTACTGCTATAGGGAATTCTGTGATATCTTACCAATATATTCGCACTTAGTTGAGGGATGGATGTTGCATGAGATCGCTCCCCCCCTCAATTGGAAGACACTAGTATTTGACATCCCCTATAGTTCCTGAGCTCCTTTCTCTGCATTCTTCAATGATAGAGTTATCTCAATGGCCTTCTTCAAATCCAAATTGGGTTCTGTCAATAATTTTTCTGGACTGTCACATTGTTGATTTCACAGAGCAGTCTATATCACAACTTGTCATTCAAGGGTGACCTGAATTCAGATTACCTTGCCAATTTTCGTAACCCGGTCAGAAAATCAGTGACAGATTCCCCAGGGATTCGCCCTGCTGTGATGAAGCAGTATCACTAGAGTATCATAGAACATTATGTCCCAGCTGGAAGCATCACCATCCCTAGGTGTGTCCTGTCACACTAGCAGGATGGACTTAGCAGAGTTAGTGGCACAGTGGTAGACAGTTGGAAAGAATTGCCTTGGGAGTCTTCAACATCAACTCCAGACCCATTAAATTTCATGGTATCAGATCATACATGGGCAAAAAAAAGTCTGCTGATTACTGTCCCCTTCAATTGATGAATGAAGACTCCTCCATTTTAAAAACCACTGGAGAAAGTACTGAGGGTGGCGGCACAATATACTGTGGGCGGGGGACTTTAATGTCCATCATCAACATTGGTTCAGAAGCACTAGTACAAACTAAATTGGCCAAACCCTTAAAGGCATAGTTACTAGAATGGGCCTGCAGCAGGTAATGAGGGAACTGAAAAGAGGAAGAATCAGACTGACTTCATCCTCACCAATCTACTTGTCACAGATGTGTCCGTCCATTAGTGTATTAGTAGGAGTGACCACCACACAGACATTGTGCTGGTTTTCACATTGGATTGTGCCACTATGTTAAATAGAATTGATTTCGAACTAATCTAGCAACACATGACAGGGCATCATAATTGCTGCAGGCTGTCAGCAGCAACAGAATTCATAGAATCCTACAGTATAGATGGAGCCATATGGTCCATTGGGTCTGTACTGACTACAATTCCACCTAAGTCCTATTCCTGCCTCAGACACTTAGGTCAATTTAGTGTGGCCAGTCAACCTAACCCAGACATCTTTGGACTGTAAGAGGAAACCCACACAGACACAGTGTGAATATGCAAACTCCAACAGACAGTGACCTGAAGCTGGGATTGAACCTGCGATCCTGGCACTGTGAGGCAGCAATGTTAACCACTATACACCATGCCACCCAACTGTATTCAGTCACAATCTATAACCTCATTGCACAGTATATCCCCACACTACCATTACCACCAGCAAGAGAATCAATGAAGAGTCCAGGAGGGCATACCAGGAGTAGCACCAGATATTCTTAAAAGGTAGTGTCAATCTGGTGAAGCTACAACATAAGATTACCTGTGTACCACATACTGAAATCAGGTAGGCTCATGCACTTTAAAAGGTTTGTATCACCACCTCCAGGATCAGTTTCTAAATTACAGGCATAGTATTCTTAGTTATGGTTGAAGCTCAGCAATTCCATGACCAACTGATCAGATCTAAACTCTGTAGCCTTGCACTTACAGTTATGAATGATGGTGGACAGTAACGCAACTCACTGGAGAAAAAGGCTCTGTAAATGTCCCCAACCTCAATGATGGGGAAGCCCAGCACTCAGTGCAAAAGATAAGGCTGGAATATTTTCAAAAGTCTTCAGCCAGAAGTGCAGAGAGGGGATAATCCATCTTCTAATCCTCCAGATGCCAATTGAATTCACTTCATATAATATTAAGAAATGGCTCGAGGCAGTGAATACTACGAAGAATACAGGCCCTGACAATCTGTGAATAGTACTTCTCCAACCATATGATGTTGCTCCCCTAGCCAAGATGTTCCAGTATAACTACAACATTGTGTCTATCTGGCAATGTGGATAATTGCCTAGATGCGTCCTGTACAAAAATGCAGGAAAAATCCAACTTGATCAGTTACCAGTTATCCGTCTTCTCTATATCATCAGTAAAGATGATGTAAGGGACTATCTTATGTACTATCAAGCGGTATTTGTTTTGCAATGACTTGCTCACTAACATCCAGTTTGGGTTCTGCAAGGGTTACTCAGCTGTTGACCTCATTACAGCTCTTGACCTCATTACAGCCTTTGCTCAAACATGAACAAAAGAGCCGAACTCCAGAGAGTGACTGTCCTTGACATCAAGGCAGTATTTGACTGAGTATGACATCAAACAACCTTAACTTAACTGGAGTCGATGAGAACTGCTTCATCAATAACCTTTCCATCAAAAGGTCAGAAGTGGGGATGCTCGCTGCTGATTGCACAAATGTTCAGCACCATTATCACTCCACAGAAACTGAAGCAGTCCATGTCCAAATGCAAGAAGACCTGGATAATAGCCAGGCTTGGGCTGACAAGTAGCATGTAACTTTGTTCCACACAAGTGCCAGACAATGACCATCTCCAACAAGAGAGAACCTGTCCAATGACCCTTAACATTCAGCTGCATTACTGTCACTGAGTCCCACATTGTCAACATCCTGCAGGTTACCATTGACCAGAAATTGAAATGGATTAGCCATTTAAATACTGTGACTACAAGAGCAGGTCAGAAGCTAGGAAATCTATGGCGGGTAACTCACCTTCTGGCCCTCTTGCAAAGTCTATCTGCCATTGACAAGGCACAAATCAGGAATGTGATGGAATATTTTCCACTTGCCTGGATGAGTGCAACTCCAACAACATTCGAGAAGCTCAACACCATTCAAGACGAAACAACTCACTTGATTGGCAACAGACTCACAAATGGCTCACAGACTTCACACTAATGCACAGTGGCACTAGTGTATACCATCCACAAATTACACTGTAGGAACTCACAGAGCATCCTCAGACAACACCTTCCAAACTCATGACCATTAACAGCTAAAAGGATAAGAACACTGGAAATCTGAGAACACTGCCAGCAAGTTACTCTCCAAGCCGCACATCATCACATCATGATTTGGAAATATATCATCATTCCTTCACTTTGACCCTTCACTGGGTCAAAATCCTGGTACTCCTTCCCTAATATGTGTGGTTGTACCTAAACCACATGGACTACAGGGGTTCAAGAAGGCAACTCACCTTCTCGAGAGCAATTCATGATAAGCAATAACTGCTGGCCGACCCCACTGTGCCCACCTCCAGTATTTCCATTAACTGAAACTCTATTATTAGTTCACTCTGTGAAAACTTCAACCATAACTAAGAACATTATGCCTGTAATTTAGAAACTGATGCTGGAGGTGTGAGACCAACTTTTTAAAGTGCACGAGCCTTGCAGATTACAGTACTTGGGCAGTGAAATGAGTAACTTAATCATCTATTAATGTTTCAGCCTACAATTCCCATTATTAATCTTCAGAATGCAGTATTACAATTATGTTCAAAATACGTTGTACAATAAGATACTGGACACTCTTTTACTTGTGTGATGTTTTTACTTGCCTACTGGACTGGTATTCAATTTTTTATATAATGTAGCAATGCATGCAATTTCTTTAATATACAAATAAAATTACGATAAGCAAAGAATTTAAGGCAGTGCTTTTTTGAAAATTTTTTTATAAATACACTGCTACCCATTATATGCAGAAGTTTGGCTGAGGTATTGTAATATTCATTGACTCTTGACATGAAACTGAAATAAAGAAATAAAAGTTGATATTGACAAAAATATATTTTATAAATCTGTATTATTCATACCAGATTAACATCCACTTAAAATTGAGACCAAATTCTATATGTCGATATAAATATAAAAACAGGTTTTTAAAGATGTTTTGAAAGTAGAATGATGGCATCTGAAGATTCTAAAATTTTATTTAACAACTGCATCAATTATTTTGATCAGTTCTAACTATTGATATAGCAGTGCCTGTATCATGTTCCAAAATTATGTGGAACTTCCACATCTTGCTTAAAATGAAGATTCTGTTGTTCATCTTTAGATCAACTATCCATTCAGCATTTTCTCCTGTCGGAAATCATCCACAGCGGCCATTCTAAGGCTGCATTTTGCATACTGATTGATTTTATTCTGCTCTGACTAGAATGATTTTGCTTTGAATTTACATATCAGGAAAATGGTTTAATTTTTTTCTCGTACATATTTGACCATCAACAGATATATCTCCTCTTATGGAATTCATTGCAGTTATTTGTCATCAATGGTCACTTACTGTTCCAGGTTAGTTAAACTTGATACCTCAACTTATGACCAAGCTAAATCTATAACTATGAAATAACATTAAAATGAAAAACAAAAATCACAAGGGTCATGAAACATGCCCATGAAACCAATGATTAGATACTGAGAAGTTGGATTTTTGTTTTACATTATGAGAATTACCAACTCGACTCTACACATTATCTTTTACACTGCTAGTATTGTATAGATAGTTGTTTTAGCTACAATTATCTGGCTCATGCTGCTCTGCAAATATAAACAGCTTTCTTTAGATTTAAACTCCTTTCTCTTACCAATCGAGCTTTTACCTAAGCATTTATTATCCCACCTATTGTTTAGTCTTTAAAGAGACTATTTACAATGAATCCATATGCACAAAACTTGGTCTTTCTCATAGATGGATTACATGCTGATTAATGCTTTTTCTTTGGGCTTAACCTGATATTAAACGCATCTTTTGGATATAGTATTCTGAGATGTTGGATATTATTCAATTTGTTCATTAATACTCTCAGGTTCCATTTCTCCTCCTCCTAAGGATAAATAAATGTATTGGATCTTGCTGTTGGGACATCTTGTAGTACATCCCATTAGTTAAACATTTTTTCTGCAACCTCAAACTCAAATTTCCTTTGCAGTATAATTTTCAGGAAGTATGAGCTGATGAAAGCATAGAGAGGGAAGCAGGCATCTGGGACCTCAGTGAATGGCTGAACTAACAATATATCCCCTTACCAAATTATATTCAGGAATTGAGAAAGGAAGAACAGCACTGAGAGTGAATTGAAATCAAATCAATTGAAGAGAAAGTAGGAAAGGGAATGTATGTTTAGATTGAGAGCAAGAAAAGATTTTTAAAAACATGCTAAAACTAAACATTTGAAAATAAAATCTTGAAGAACAATTTTGTACCTGAAGGAATGACACAGTAAAGTTTAAATTCTTCAAATTCTGGGCAAATGAGGTTGATTGATAATACATTAACAATTGATATGTCATTTAAAAGGGACTTATGCTGTTACTTATAAAACTTAACATTCTGTGATGAGTTTGCTGGAAAATTAATGTGAAAATCCAGCAAGTTCTTAAAAATTATGGATAGGCTAAATAAAAGCTAAATAAATAACTGATCAGAACAAAACAGCATGAAGTTATAGAAATTTCCAACTTGGGCGTACTTCTTAATTCCCTGAATTTGTGGCCAACTTTCACATCAGTAACAGCATATATCAATAGCTGTTATTTTTCCAGCAAGATCTGACTCTTTGTACGTTATTTCAGCTTTCAAATGCAGGGAGGTACTGGATATCATTTTTTCTCCCCAAGGCATTTTACTGTTGAATATTGTTCCCATTTTCTCATGCTGGCATCATCTCCTAATTTCAAATAATCTGGGAACTTCAAACCTGTCTATTTTCTGATATGTATAGACAACTTTCAGAAGATTGCTTGCATCGTGTCTTCAACTTTATTAAGAAACAAATTTTCTTCATTAAACATCTAACCGCAGATGGCTATCAATATCTTTATATGTTGCTATAATAATGATAATTTCAATAACCTTAACAAAGGCTGCTAATGTTTCAAATATATGTTTCAATCAATTTTCAATATTTCAGTATACTGTGAAATTTGTTGGCTATCAAAAGGCAACAAAGGCCAGGGTTTAGCATCTCTTCCCAAAATGACCAAAGGTCTAATGACTGACTGCATCCAACAGATTAAAACATTTTGTGTGCTGCAATAAAAACCTTGATTGTCTGAATGTTGCCCACAGACCCTAGGTTGCCCACCACTGGTTTAGATGAAGAGTGCTGCGCTCTTAAAGGCATATGAAACACCAGAAGATTTAGAGGTACGAGACCATCTGATCAAGTCCCTCACTGCGCATCACACCAAATTGGAGAAACTTTGGTTTCTACCAAAACTGAACTTAAACACTCCAGCAACAAGTGCAGGAACCAATGTCTGTCACTTTGGAGCAGTCTAAAAGCCATCCATGTAAACTGCTCCTTGGTTACTTTCAACCATGATTCCAGCCTCCTGTTTTCCATAGTGAAGGCATCTTTGGGCAAAAACACTAAACGGAATATCCACGGTGAACTGAGGCAACACTATCAGCAACACTGAAAAGAAATAAGCCCTACCCTCCTTGAGGTTGCAGAGCTAAAGAAGATCCTTACAGGGCTTGAAGTGTGGTAAGGCAAGTGGAAATGACAGTATCGCGTCAGAACATATGAAACACATTGGGCTCTGAGCTCATGCTTGGCTAACCTGATTTTATAAATTCCTACATCATTTCAAAGAAATGGAGGACAACAAAAGTCATCACCATACCAAAACCCAGAAAAGACCCCATAATTGCAGCTGGCTACCGCCAATATTTCTCCCTCGCAAAATCATCGAATGCCTCATCTTTCAGTGCATATTTCCAATCATGGAAGACATTCTTTGCGTCAATCTAGCTGATTTTCACAAGTACTGCAGTATGGGAATAGGTTCTGGCCCTAACCACATACATTGAAAATGGCTTTCGTAAAAACCTGAAGACAGGTGCTACATTCCTCGACCTCACAGCCGCTTACACCACCATTTGGCAACTGGCCTGCAGTGAAGCTGTCAAAGGCCCCATCCACCCACTGTTGGTCAAGATCATCACATTCATACATAGTTGACACCTAGCTGAATGCTTCTACATTGCAGCGGGTCTGGAGTCACATAGAGAGTTGGGGAAGTGCGTGGAGATGCAGTGTCATAATGGTATTGTCACTCGACCAAAGTCATGCTCTCAGGACCCGGATACAAATTCCACCATGGCAGCTAGTGGAATTTGAATTCAATAAACAAATATGAAATTAATAATCTAATAATGACTATGAAACCGTTCTCGGTTGTCATAAAAACCCATCTGGTTCACTAATGTCCTTTAGGAAGGAAATCTGCCATCTCTATCTCACCTGGCCGACATGTCACTCCAAGCTCTCATCAATGTGATTAATTCTTAAGAATGTCCTCTGAAATAGCATAGCAAGCCACTCAGTTCAAAGACAGTTAGGGATGGCAATAAATGCTGGCCATCCAATGACTCCCACATCCTGTGAAGGAATAAAAAAACGCAGTGGCCTTGGCCGTAGAGGGCTTTCCATATTGGGGCTGTTTGAGTTATTATTTGATTTGTAGGTTATTGGCTTTTTGCAAGCTATTCAGATATTTCTAGTTTCTCATCCTCGTGCACAGGAACTTGTATTAGGCCAGTTATACTAAAATTAATGAATAGAACCTTATTTATTGTGAATCAGTCATGCTGACCTCTGGGATTTGAACTCCCAAAATGTACTCCTGTTAAAATAAGCTCTGACTCAGGATTACTAAATCATAAAATTTACCATTAAATGTTTTGTTCACATATATCCAGTCAGTTATGATATAGATTTTCTGTCATTTAACATTATTCTACAATTAATAACAGCAGTTATAAAGATATCAAATAGTGCAGACCAAAGTAAAACTTATTTCACAAGCTTGATATATATTACACAGAGGTTCTATTTTAATATTTTCTACATAGTGTCCATCAAAATTCATGATTAATTATTATCTGTTCTGTCCTGTGTGCCACCTCTGAAGGTTCTGTTCATTACTAGTGAATCTACCTTTAACTTTCATTTCAAAATAATCTAACTCTAAATATAGAGAATTAAATGTTTTATTTTATAATCTTAGGTTTTTTCTTTTTTATAAATGACTTAATAACAATAATGAGGTCTACTGTGGGCATTTAACCATGAAAGCATTTGGTTAGATCTGAATTTCATTTCATCTTGCACGCATCATTGGGGTGATAAATGTATGCTCCCCTGTTATTGCTTAATTAATTGATCTATCACTAAGATCACAGCATTCAATAATCCTATGTATTACATGTGAAAAATAATCTGAGTTTGTTCCAGAAAATAGAAGAGTTAGGAGCACTGCTTAATGTAAATCTGTTTTCATGGGTGGTCATTTCAGTTACGAGCTCACACGTATAGCCAGTGACTTTCATGAGATGACTTTCATTCCTGCTGAGCTTAGTTTTACATCCTATTCACAAAAATATAAATGTCAAATGAAAATTTTAAATGACATCAACTTTCGTGGCAATATTGCATTGTACAACAAAACAACTCATGTATCAGGTCCAACAAAAATATAGACAAAACAAATCTTAGCATCAGTGGACTCTAGAATGCAATAGCATTCTTAATGCTGAGTGTTGCTTAGATAACATTTCTGTCATTAACAGTGTTTGAATAAATTGGGATCCAGCTTTAAGACCAAACAGATGGAAACAAATTGTAGCACTTTGACATTTGTTTGACTATGATGTTAAGCAACAAAAACGTTAATTCCAATGAATGGTATCTTTTACTAACTTGATGACATTCATCAGTGCCATATTCAAAAACTGATCAACTTTCAGTAGTAATACAACAAGTGGGAAGATGAGATACATGACTTCAGTTTCTGATATGGTGAGCTTCTGATTTAAAGTATCAACGTCATACATCAGCAAATATGACGAGAGTATCATAAAGAAAGCAAATGACTTGTAAATTTTATTTGAATATATAATTTATCTAAGTTCACATTTCAGCACACAACTGAGTGTCAGAAATACTGTCTTCTGGATGGGAAAGTAAGCTGGGTCCTCATCTGCAGACACACATTGGCACCAATCACATAAAGCATGGAAGGCCTGATAGAATTCTGATAAACATTTAGACCACAAATAGCAACACCAAATAAATGTATTTATCATTTACCTTATTGGTGATGTTGGAACTGGGCAGTGTGCAAATTAGCAATGGCATTTGCCTACAAAACAATGTGACAAAAATTCAAAGGCCAATTCATTGTGCACAAGTTCTTTGGGCCATCTTGCACATATGAAAAATGTTATATAAATGCAAGTCCTTCCTTTACACTTCTCCCAATTTTTGTAATAAATAATGACAAATGTGCAATCAGATCCAAAGCTAATTAGACCTTTTAACAAAACTCAGTTCCAGGTACAGTTCCATTTATGAATATGACAATTTTTATGGGAACATGAAATCCAAAGATTGAGTATGTTGTAAATTGAACTGTTATGTAGTATGCAAATCAGAATGAAACTGAGGATTTTATTTTAAATCTTGTCTCAATTTCCTTTATGGCCCAACGGCTGTTGAATGCTAACAGGGCAAGTTGGCCAATTGTAGATGGGCTCCTGCCCTGACTTTCATATTGTAAACTTCAGTCCTTACTTAATGAATAATAGCAGAATAATGGATTTCTGATGAGTAATTTGTTCTTAATAAGACGCTTATATTTAAAAAAAGCAAAACTTTTCTTCAGAGAAATATGCTGTGTTAAATTGATTATCATTAAAGTCACTAAATTATCAACAAATATCATTAATCCAATAAAAACTTTGTTTTGAGATGGGGGTCTAGTTGTAATATCATTTTTGCTAGGCATTCTAATTTCCATTAGTTTCATATTATAGTTGGCACATCTGCCCATATCTTTGAAGTGTAATGCTAACTAAGAATTCTCTGTTGCTTTTTGCAGACAATTACTATGGCACTCCAAAACCCCCAGCAGAACCAACTCCACTGCTGCTGAATGTGACTGATCAAATTCTGCCTGGTGCTAGACCTAGTGCTGAGGGCAAAAGGAAAAGAAACAAGTCAGTGAGTAACATGGAGAAAGCTGGAATTGCCCCTCCTGAAGAAGAAGAAGAAGAAGAAGAAGAGAGGCCTATTGTCAATGGAAATGGAACCACAATAACACCAGGTCTGTATAGCAACGGAAGCAAAACATTAAGTAAGTCATTATAGTTTTCCCCTTTTCTCGACTGGAGCCAACATTGAGATTTCTTAGTATTCATTGAACTGATGTATATGTTTCATGACATACTAGGCAAGAATTTATTGTGAGCATCACTCATTGAACTTGCACTTGCTCACAGATTTTCCATGGAGTGTTGCGCAGCAAGTTACTGACAGCAGGACATGTAAATAGCTTGGAGTCTGTTAAAGGGCAGCAGGGATCTATGTGAAGAGGATAGACAATTCTGCATCTTAACTAATCAAACTGAAGGCTCATTGATGAACATCACAAAATCTGAAAGTGTAAATTAGAACAATGAGTTCAATGTGAAATTAAGAATAGAAAGGAAAATGAAAGAAAAAGGGAGAAAGAAAGATTGACGTAAGATGGAGAGATTAAAAAAGGGGTTATTTAAATTTATTTTTCTTATTTTTAAATCTCCAATGACATAAACAATCTGTAGGAATGAAACTGTATGCTTTTCAGTTTCAGCAAGATTATTTGACAGTATTTACAATTTAAACACAGTATTAAACAATTGCTTAGATGTGAATGACTTGGCTTTACATTTTGTACCTTGCTTATCCATGTCTACAATGTCAGTACAGGACCTCCATGCCGTTTAATGTATTTGAAAGGAGAGCCAGATGATGAGATGTTGTTTTCACACAGCCTATGGAGGAGTTAGATATCCAGGACAGCAGCTTTTGGGTTTTCACATTTAATTGTGCATGCGCGCTCACCAAAAATTGCTGTCTAATTTGTGTGCTTAAAAACAAGAATACCTCAACTTGATTTTCACAGTTAAATTTAACTTGTTAACTTGAATATCAAGCCGCACGGATTAGAAACAATGCAATTGATTTTAATCAAACAAAAGAAATAATTCTCAAATATAAGATTCATTTCACAATTGGATGTGGTAAAAATTCTGCTTGCCTTGATTCTCACCAGTAACGATTTGTCATCTCAGTATAAAGACTTTTTCATGCTTTTCAATACTTTCCATTTTTTTGCTTTGTTTAATCTTTTGTCAAATTGTACAAATCATTATCAAAGCCGGTTCTTCATTCAATACATTTACAGCATCATAACTGTAGCAAAAGGAAACTGTTCATTGTAAATTGAATGGCTTAAGAATAGATTACAAATATCATAACATATACAATTTGATTTGATTTATTATTGTCACATGTATTAGTATACAGCGAAAAGTATTGTTTCTTGCATGCAATGCAGACAAAGCATACTGTACATAGGGATTGAAAGGAGAGAGTGCAGAGTGTAGTGTTACAGTTATAGCTAGGGAGAGAGAAAGATCAACTTAATGCGAGGTACATCTGTTCAAAAGTCTGATGGCAGCAAGGAAGAAGCTGTTTTTGAATCAGTTAGTACATGATCTCAGACTTTTGTATCATTTTCCTGACGGAAGAAGTTGGAAGAGAGTATGTCCTGGATGCATGAGGTTGTTGATTATGCCAGCTGCTTTTCTGAGAGAGCAGGAGTGTAGACAGTGTCAATGGATGGGAGGCTGGTTTGAGTGATGAACAGGGCTTCATTCATGACCCTTTGTCATTTGTTGTGGTCTTGGGCAGAGCAGGAGCCATACCAAGCTGTGATATAGCCAGAAAGAATGCTTTCTATGGTGCATCTGTAGAAATTGGTGAAAGTTGTAATGGACACACCAAATTTTTTTAGCCTCCTAAGAAAGCAGAGGCATTGGTGGGTTTCTTAATTTCAATCCACTGAGGGATCAGGAAAGATTGTTGTTGATCTGGACACCTAAAAAGTTGAAGTTCTCAACTATTTTTACTTTAAGACTGTTGTGGGGAAATTTCAAAAGGTGGCCAATTATGCTTTACACTAAGACAATTCAAAATTCACAAGGCAAATATCTCTGTGTAAAAGACATAACAAATTTATTAAACATAAAACTTAAGACAATACAATACAAATAGAGTTGACCAGAGTCTCACAAAGGATTAAATAGCTTTAAGGACAGAGCAACAGAATTCCTCCAACAGAACGAGATTACAGAGTCAAATACAGATCAATTATATTTGCTTATAGTAATTTTGCCTTTGATTAGCTCAAAATCAATTCCATTTAACAGTTATTAATAAATAAAAATCTGTCAAATACCTCAGCCAATCATAAGATATTTAATAGCATAGTGATATCTTATTTGTCCAACTGATTTCGGAAGTAATCTTCCCTCTTGGCACTAATTATCTCCCTGTCGTTTGGTAGTGGCAAACACGACCGCAAGGTCAAAATGGGCATTCCCACCATTTCACTGTCAAGTTGAATAGACACGTGTTCCTGCATCTTGGTTCATATTTATTCCATGTCCACGCAAAGGATATATCTATCCATAATGTTACATAATGCGTCCACTATTAGGAATGCCACCTCATAAGATTTGCTGATTAACCTGTTCCCAGATGTTTGGCTTTAAGTTATTGATTTCAACCACCATACCTTTCAGTAACTTTACTTGACTAAAATGCAAATTACATTAAAATACATTTAAAATATCAGCATACATGTTTTAAAATAATAATTACTTGTTCTGATTCACTTATTGCATTCACATATGTGTAAGCTGTTTGTGTTAGCTTGCCCAATAATCATTTAACTCTTTGCTGATTTCTTGTCCTCAGAAAAAATGCATTCTGCCTATGAATCTTATTAGCTGGTTAGAACTCCCCTTCCACAATCCCTATTGATGTAGATAGGCGCATGCCCTCTACTATGCTTCCTGAGTTCAGTGACTATTTCCTTCATTTTGTTGACATTGAGGGAGAGATTATTGCCGTCTTACCAGTTCATCAGACAGCTGTACTGTGTCTCATTATTGTTTGGTGGTGCCATCAGAAAATTGAAAATCGAGTTGGAGGGGAGTTTGGCTAAACAGTCAAAGGATTATAAAGGAGTACAATAAGGGGCTGAGGACACAGTCGTGTAGAGCACTGGTATTGAAGATGATTGTGGAGGAGATGTTTTTGCCTATCCTTACAGACTGCAGTCTGTGGGTTAGGAAGTCTAGGATCCAATTGCAGAGGGAGGAGCTGAGTCCCAGGCCACAAAGTTTGGAGATGTGTCTCAGGAATAATGATGTTAAAGACTGAGTTGTAGTCTATGAATAGGAGTCTGACATAGATGACAAAGCACCAGTCCAAGTCATTAACAGCCACCCTTCTATCTTTTCCTAACTTTCGGTGTTAACAGACTTTCAGTTCACGTTATGCAGATTGATATGGCTTGATTTATGTTCTTTTTTTAGTAGAATGCTTAGTTAATGTTTCAGTAAATGCAAACTCTCAATAAAAGCTGGGATTCTTTGCCCCTGCTCGCATTGTATGAGTTTGGCAATCTGAGTGGAAAAAATTGCAAGAAGGCCAAAGTCGCAGTTCACGCAGGAAGCAATCATCCCCTTGCCCTGTGAGTGGTGGGTCACATTTCCTACTATTCAAATTAAGGAGCCTTGTTGTAATAAATAAGCATGCCAATATTTGGCCCAAAAGCTGAAATTAATCCCATGTCAAAAAATGTGGCATGATGTTAGAATGGCACAATGCACGACTGACCTCTGAAGATGTGCACCTGGCAAGCAGGATTACAAGAGAGCATGGAGGTTAGTGCAGTGCTTGGGGGAGAGAGCAATGCCAGCATGTACCAGAGTGAAGAATGTCTCATGGTATGCTTGCAGTGTGTTGAGAATAGGCCTTTAAAAATGGTGTATAAATCACTTAAACATTGAGTTGATGGTAAGGCAGACAAATCAGAGGCAGTGCACCAGCGATACATAGTGGAACCCCTGCCTGCCTTCTTTTGCTTCTAAGTATGTGTTTGTCAGTTATAGCAACAGCACTTTTCTCACCAATATCGGCCTTTGCCATTATTGGAGAAAATTTTGCCTATAATTTCAATCCATGTCCATAACCGGCTTGGCACTCAAGCAAAAACATTGCATTAGCATTTCATTGATAGACTATATAATATGCCAATTTGTTTTACAAGATGTATCTCGTAAAACAAATTCAGGGTGTCATGATGGCACAGTGGTTAGCACTGCTGCCTCAGACTGCCTAGTGTTGACCCACTAGAAAGAACTCTTCAGTTGTAGATAGGTAAAATAAAAAAAGACTTACTCCAATTTATAAATCAGAGAGAAAAGGTTTCATAAATAAACTTTATTACTCCAACCCTTGAGGCCTCACCCTGAGCCATTCCCAGCTCTCCCCAATTCCCAACAGATCCCTTTTTATACCGAGTCAGCTGATCATTACATCATTTTGTCATTGCTTACATAATTTACTGGGTCAGCTGACCCTTACTGCTTGTTACCATTGGCCACACAACAATTTAATGTTATCATTGGTTATGTTCTAATGCAGAGTGGCACAGTGGTTAGCACTGCTGCTTCACAGTCCTAGGGACCCTGGTTTAATTCCAGCCTTGGGTGACTGTATGACATTTGTATGTTCTCCCTGTGTCTATGTGGGTTTCTTCTGGGTGCTGTGGTTTCTTCCCACATTGGAGTGGAGGAGGATCTAATCATCTTGCCCCATGTAGGTTCCAAAGACATGGGCAGGAGAAGGAAAGAGATTCTGCATAGTCAGTATGACAAGCTAGGGACCAAATTAATAAGCAGAACCTCAAAGGTTATAATGTCTGAAATATTACCTAAGCCATGTGCAAATTGTCATGGGACAAATAAGAGAAATGAATTTGTAGCTCAAAAACCAGTGTAGAAGAAGTTGGTTCTGGATTGTTGGGAAAGTAAGGACTCTACCACTCTACACCTGAACTGATTGGGCCCAGTGTTGTAGCAAGCCACATAACTAGGGAAGTAAAGAGTGGAGGCAAGGGATGAAATTTGGGAAGGTATCATCAGTCAAAGTTTAGAAACAAAAAAGAGAAACAAACTGTGACAAAAAAGAATAGACAGCACAAATTTAAGAGAAAATCAGCAGATAAGATTAGAATTTACAAAAATAATGAAATGACAAAACTAATGGCACTGTATCTGAATGTACATGGCATTTGAAACAAAACAGATCAACTAAAAGCTCAAATAGAAGAAAATAAATATGAGCTAATGGCCATTACAGAGATGTGACTGCAGGATGACCTAGATTGGGACCTGAATATTAAAGGGTACATGTCATTTGGGAAGGACTGGAAGTTAGGATAAGACAGAGGGGTGGCTGTTAATGAATTGATAACATCAGAACATTAGGAAGAGATTACCTAAATTCAGGAAACCAGAATTTAGAAGCAGTTTGAACCGAGATTAGAAATGATAAAGGAAAGAAGTTGCTTGTGGGATTGGTGGACAGGCCCCTTAACAGCACTCACACTGTAGGATGGAATGTAAAGGAAGAAATAATGAGAGTTTATCAAAGAGATACAGTGCTAATCATAGAGGATTTTAATTTAGACACAGACTGGAAAAATCAGATTGAACAAGGTAGCCTAGATGAAGAAGTCAAAGAATATTTTCAGTATAGTTTCTTGAAGCAGAATATTCCAAAGCCAATTAGACCTGGTATTGTACAATGAAGTGGCGTCAATTCATGACTTCATGGTCAGGGCACCCCTAGGTAATTGCAATTATAATGTGATCGAATTTTACATACAGTTTGAGGGAGAGAAGTGTGAATCCAAGTCTACTACTTCAAACTTAAGGGCAGTTGTGAGGCCATGAAAGCAGAAACAGCTAAACTGAACTAGCAAACTCAATTAAGAGATAGATTAATAGAGATGCAGTGGCAAACGTTTATCGTGATATTTCAGAATGCACACAATCAATACATTTCAACAAGAAAGAAAAATTCCAAAAAAGGAAACGAGTTAACAAAATGATCATTGTCATATAGAAAGTGAATCTGAGGAATTAATAATGGAAAATAGAAAGATGGTAGATGAATTGAAAGAGTATTTTGCATTAGCCTTCACTATGGAGAACGTAAGTAATATTGCAGAAATAGCTGTAAATCAGAAAATAGAGGGAGGGGGGAGCACAAGAAATTACACTTAGCAGGGTACTGAGCAAATTGTTGGCAATGTGGCTGACAAGTCTCTGGGTCCTAATAGTTTTTTTCCTCTGGCCTTAAACAAAGTGACTTCATTGATTTTAATCTTTCATGTGTTGATTTTAATTTTACAAAATTCCTCAGGTTCAGGGAGGGTTCCAAATGATTGGAAAGTAGTGAATGCAACTTTTTTATTCAAAAAGGGAGGGAGACAAAAGGCAGGAAACTATAGCAAGTTAATTTTATATCTCTCATTGGGGAAAATGTTTAAAGCTATTATTAAAGATCTTGTACTCGGGCACTTAGATAAATTCAAGGTACTCCAGCAGAGTCCTGATGGTTTAGCAAGAAAAAAAATCAAGTTTAACCAATTTATTGGAGTTCTTTGAAGAAGTGACATGTGCTGCGGATAAAGTGGAAAGTGCATTTGATAAGGTGCGGAAAACAAAAGATCACACACGCCATGGCACATCTCACACAGTGGATATGATAGGCCATTAAGCTGCCATTTGCTTTGGTGAAATCAGAATATTCCACTGGTGGCAAGGGCTTTTTTTAATTCATTCATGGGATTTGCATGTCATTGGCTGGACCAGCATCTATTATCTGTCCCTAACGGCCCTTGAACTGTGTGACTTGCTAGGCTATTTCAGAGGACGTTTACAAGTCAACCACATTGCTGTGGATCTGGAGTCACATGGAGGCCAGACCAGGTAAAGATGGCAGATTTCCTTCCCTAAACGATATTAATAAGCCAGATGGATTTTTAAAATAATCAACAATGGTTTCATGGTCATTGTTAGTTCTAGATTTCTTAATTCAAATTTCACCATCTGCCACAGTGAGATTTGAACTTAGGACCCCAGAACACAATCCTGGGCCTCTGGATTACTATTCCAGTAATATTACGACTATGCCACTGCCTCCCTTTAAAATTCAAACCTTGGTGTAGGGGGTAACATATGGGAATTGATAGAAGATTGAATGGCTTACATGAAACAGAATGTAGACAAAATAATAGAAGGTTCCATTTTATTGCACGGGAGACTGAATACAAAAGTGGAAAGGTTATGCTTCAGGTTTATAGGGTTTTGAAGAGATCAAATCTTGAGTCCTGTATGCAATACGCTCTCCCTATTTAAGGAAGGATGTAAGTGTTCAGAGAAAATTTACTAGACAACTACCTGGGACGAGTGGTTTGTTATATGAGGAAACGTTGGACAGTCTAAGCTGTCCAAGAGTAAGAGGCAACTTGATTGAAACATACAAGATCCTGAAGGGACCAAAAGAGAAAATGCTAGAAAATCTCAGCAGGATTGGCAGCATCTGTAAGGAGAGAAAAGAGCTGACGTTTGAGTCCTCATGATCCTTTGTCATCTTGACTCTTTGACAAAGAGTCATTTGGATTCAAAATGTCAGCTCTTTTCTCGCCTTACAAATGCTGCCAGACCTGCAGAGATTTTCCAGCATTTTGTCTTTTGGTTTCAGATTCCAGCATCTGCAGTAATTTGTTTTTATCCAAGATTCTGAGAAGTCTTGACAGGATGGATGTGGAGAGGATGTTTCCTCTTGTGGAAAACTCGAGAATTGTGGATCACTGTTTAAAAATAATGGGTCACCCATTTAAGGCTGGGATGTGGAGTATTTTCTGTTGTTGATAGTAGTGAGTCTTTGGGACTCTTCTTCAAAAGGTGTAGAAGCAATGTCTTTGAATATTTTTAAGGCAGAATTATATAAATTCTTGATGAGCAAGAGGGTGAAGGATTACTGGGAACAGGTGAGAACGTGAAGTTGACGCTACAATCAGATCAGCCATGATCTTGTTGAATGGTGGAGTTTTGAAGGGCCAAGTGCTCTACTGTTCCTAATTTGTATGTTTGTATATGTAAACAACTTTAAAAAAGTAATTCATTTATGACTTTCTATTATTTTGAAAAAAGTAATTTGACTTCAAAGACTATAGAAGTATCAATCACCCAACTCTTTAAAATATCAATAACAAAAACTACAATCTTTTGAAACTGTGGGAGACAGTTGAATATTTAGAAATGCAGCAGTCAAGATTAATCACTTTGCACTAATATTAAATCAGCTCCCTCATATTGTATTGTAAATAGTAGTTCCTCCACCCAGCTAATTTCCCCAAAGATTTCAACAACATTTGCTATTTTAACAAAATTATTTTCTAAAAATGAACAGAGTGTGCTTAAATGAATTCTTCATTACTGATTTTGTGACACTCAGCTGATGATATCAGTATCCCTGCTACATGTCTGTACATATATTACATAGAGAAAGCCTTCTACATCGAACTGGATAACCTTCTCCACCATAAGATAGATCATTAAAGATAAAAAAATGAGATCTTATTTCCATGCATGCACCATAACTACAAGCAATAAAAATTTGTTCTTTTCTCACATCTTTTGCACCTTTTGTAACCTTAATTCAACTTTGATCTATTCTCTGATTGACATCATCAATTTTCATTTTGATGGTGAATATGTCATCGTGACATTTCTGAAATGCTAGTGTAAAATTCTGACAAAGATTACTCTTTGCAGTAAGTCACAGCTCATCCTCACTATGTGATCTGCAAATCATAAAATCTAGAAGCAGGAGTGGACCATTCAGCCCTTCGAGCCTGCTCCGCCATTCATTTTGATCATGGCTGATCATCAGATTCAATATCCTGACCCACTCTTCCCCCAATATCCCTTGATCTTCTTGAAAACAGACATGTTTTGGCCTTAGCTGCATTTGGTGGTCGTGAATTCCACACATTCATCACACTCTGGGTGAAGAAATTTCTCCTCATCTCAGTTCTAAAAGGTTTATCCGTTATCCTCAAACTGTGACCCTTAATTCTGGACTTCCCCACCATTGTGAACATTCTATTTAATTCTTGTTTGAATTTTATAAGTTTCTATGAAATTTCCTTCTCACTCTTCCAAACTCCAGTGAATTTAATCTCAACAGACTTAGTCTGTCCTCAAATCCCAGACCTACCATTCCAGGAATCAGCCTGGTAAACTTTTACTGTACTCCTCCTATAGCAATGACATCTTTTCTCAGATAAGGACTCCAAAACTGCACACAGTACTCCAGATGTGGCCTCAATACATATACAATTGCAGCAAAACACCCCTATCCCTATCCTCAAATCCTACTATGAAGGCAACATATCATTTGCCTTCTTTACTACTGCCTACTTTCAGCAACTGATGCATGAGGAGACCAAGGTCTTGTTGAGTATCTCTCATTTTACACCCATTCAAGTAATAATCTTGTCTTATTATTGCTACCAAAGTGAATAACCTCACATTTACCTACATTATACTGCATCTGCCATGCAGATGCCCACACACACAACCTGTCTGAATCACACCAAACCATCTCTGCATCTTCCTCACAGCTCCCCTTCCACCCAATTTTGTATCATCTGCAAATTTGGTGATAATATATTTAGTTCCCTCTTCCAAGTCATTAATATATAATGTGAACAGTTGAGGGCCTAGTACAGATCCCTGCGGTATCCCATTAGTCACTGACTGCCAATCAGAAAAAGATCCTTTTATGCCAACTCTTTGTTTCCTATCTGCTAACCAGCTTTCTATCCATCTCAAGACATTACCTGCAATCCGATGTGCTTTAACTTTGACATAGTTGTGAAACCTTGTTGAATGTCTTCTAAATTAACCACATCCACTGGTTCTCTTAGGTCAACCAAAATTAATAAATTTAATAAGGTTAATAAACCATTATTGCAGCACAGACTGTCTCATTAAATTAATTTTGTTTTTACTTTTTGTTCTGTGCATATATGTCTAAAAATCAACACATTTCTTTCCAAGTATATTGTAACCTCAGAGATAAGCCACAAACACTAGTGACATGAATTTTTAAATATTTTACTCTGTTAAATCTGACAAGCTAAAATTTTTTTGTTTCACATCCAAAAGAAATCAACATGCCATCATTGGTGCAGAATTATAAAATGGACAATATTAAAATATACAAGAAAATGAATAGCCTTTACATACCCTGTAAAAGTAAATCACTCCATAATTTGAATCTTCAAGGTGGGAAACAGAGGAATGGAACATGTTGGAACTTTAAAAAACTGTGACTACAAATATATGTCAGAGACTGGGAATTCTGTAGGAGTAACTCAACTCCTGACTTCCCAAAGTTTGTCCACCATTCACAAGGCACAAGTGTGCTGGAGTACTCTACAATTGCCTGAATGAGTGCAGCTTCAACAATACTAAAGAACCTCAACACCATCCGTGATAAAGTAGCCCACTTGACCAACACCCCGTCCACTAGCTTCACTCCCTCCACCACTAACACAAAGTGGCAGCAGTGTGTGCTATTTGCAGGATGCACTGCAACAACTCACCAAGGTTACTTTGACAGCAGCCTGCAAACTCTGACCTCTGCCAAGGATAAGGGCAGCAGATACATGGAAATATCACCATTTGCAAGTTCCCCGCCGACCCACACTCCATCCAACTTGAAATTATATCACTATTCCTTCATTGTTGCCGGATCAAAATCGGGAAATTCAGATCCATAGGTGTACCTACACCACATTGACTGCAGTAGTTCAGTAAAACAACCGCTTTCTCAATTAGGGATAGTCAACCCACATCCTGTGAACAATAAATAAAAAATAAACAAGTAAATTATTTGTTCATCTTCCACTAAATATTAGTAATCACTGAAACACAGAAGGGATCTGAGAAGTATGGATCAGAGAAGGCTGTTCTCTAGTAAGGACGTAAATGGAAAGTGGGAGGCCTTCAAAGGAGAAATTGAGTTTATACGTTCCTGTCAGGATTAAAGGCAAAGTAAATAGGAATAAGGAACCTTGGTTCTTGAGGGAGATTGTAACACTGATTAAGAGGAAGAGAGAGTTGTATGAAATGTACAGGCAGCAAGAAACAGATCAGCTGCTTGAGGAGTATAAAAAGTGCAAGAAGCTACTTAAGAGGGAAATCATGAGGGCTAAAAGAATACATAAGGTTGCTTTGGCAGACAGAGTGAAGGAAAATCCAAAGAGCTTCTATAGGTATGTTAAGAGCAAAAGGATAGTGAGGGATAAAATTGATCCTGCTGAAGACGAGAGGGGTAGAATGTGTATGGAACCAAAAGAGATGGGCGAGGTACTAAATAGTTCTTTTGCATCCATATTTACTGAGGAAACATGGAATGGAGTCTATGGAAATAGGACAAACAGGTACGGAGGTCATGGAACCTTTACAGATTAAAGAGGAGGAGGTGCTGGCTGTCTTGAGGCAAATCAGAGTGGATAAATCCCAGGACCGGACAGGGTATTCCCACGGACCTTGAGGGAAGCTAGTAGTGAACTTGCAGGAGCTCTGGCAGACATATTTAAAATGTTAGTATGCATGGGGGAAGTGCAGGATGATTGGAGGGTGGTTCATGTTGTTCCATTGTTTAAAAAAAGGTTCCAAAAAAAATCCGGGAAATTATAGGCCAGTAAGTTTGACGTCAGTGGTGGGCAAATTATTGGAAGGTGTAATGAGGGATAGGATCTAGAAATATTTGGATAGGCAGGAACTTATTAGGGAGAGTCAACATGGCTTTGTGCGTGGTAGGTCATGTTTGACCAATCTATTATAGCTTTCCGAAGTGGTTACCAGGAAAGTGGATGAAAAGAAGGTGGTGGATGTTATGTACCTAGATTTTAGCAAGGCCTTTGATAAGGTCCCTTATGGGAGGTTAGTTAGCAAGGTTCAGTTGCTAGGTATACATGGGGAGGTAGTAAATTGGATTAGACGCTGGCTCAATGGAAGAAGCCAGAGAGTGGTTGTGGAGGATTGCTTCTCTGAGTGGAGGCCTGTGACTAGTGGTGTGCCTCAGGGATTGGTGTTGGGTTCATTGTCGTTTGTCATCTATATCAATGATCTAGATGATAATGCAGTAAATTGGATCAGCAAATTTGCTGATGATACAAAGATTGGAGGTGTAGTTGACAGTGAGGAAGGTTTTCAAAGCTTGCAGAGGGATTTGGACCAACTAGAAAAATGGGCTGAAAAATGGCAAATGGAATTAACGCAGACAAATGTGAGGTATTACACTTTGAAAGGACAAACCAAAGTAGAACGTACAAAATAAATGGTAGGACTCTGAAGAATGCAGTTGAACAGAGGGATCTGGGAATACAGGTACAGAATTCCCTAAAAGTGATGTCGTAGGTAGATAGGATCGTAAAGAGTGTTTTTGATACATTGGCCTTTATAAATCGGAGTATCGAGTATAAAAATGTTGGAGTGTTATAGTAAAGCTATATAAGGCATTGGTGAGGCTCAAGAACAAGTAGAAGACTCTGAAATGGAACTTTAAGATATTGCTCAAGCTCATTCTTCTGCAGCTGAACTGAGGGAAGAAACCTACCCTGAAGACATTGCCTTGTAGCCAAATCTGTTCCATTGGATATAGTTGAATATTTTGAAATAAATAGACCACAGAACATAGGTAATATGGAAAATTTGAGAAAAGACTTTGATGTTGGAGGCTGAAAGTAGTTCAGAAGTCTTCATGAATCTCATTTTTTGAGGACAAAAAGAAATGACAAGAAAGAAAGGAGAAATTGTTTATTCTTTTTTCAGAAACCTCTAAGGCAGTCCACTGTTATGTTTGTAAATTATTCCTTAATATTAGTAAAGGAAATGCACTTTCGTCAATGGGTAATCTAACTGGAGAAATATTGCAAGAGATCGTGCTGGTCATGAAACTTCCAAAAGTCATATAAAGACTATTTTGCCGCTTGTTCAAAGATGCAAATTATCTAGCAGAATTAACTGTCAGCTCAGCTTGAAATGAAGTGCTTTTATTGAAGGAAACTTTTGAAATACGTGGTTGCCACAGTCAACTTGCTGTCTTCCTTGGGACTTCCTTTAAGGCGACATGATGAGTCATCAGTGTCAAGTCAAAGAGTAATTTTTTAGTCTGTTTTGAATATCTCAAGTGGATTTGATGAGCTTCTCGAAGAACACTTGAAGAGCTTTCAATGTGGTGGCTCAGAGAAAACCAACTTTTTTTAAGAAAACAGAACCTACGATGACTTCATCGGTATAATGGCAGAGCGACTCAGAAAACAGTTCACTAATGAAGTTGAAGATGCTGAATATTGTTCCATAGTAATTGATTGAACACCAGATTGAGTCATGTGGATCAATTGACATTAATTTTAAGGTATGTGACCAGCAATGGTGAAGGTGTAGAATGATTTCTTTTATTTGTCCAGCTCCAATCCCACACTTCTGAGTATCTGGAGATAACTATTTTGGAAATCAACGCAAATTTAGGTTTGGACATCAAAAATTGCCATAGGCAGAGTTTTGATAATGCTGCAAGTATGGCAAGAAAATATCCAGGCTTACAAGCAAGACTGAATAATGCAAGCCTCTGTGCACTATTCATCCCATGTTCCGGTCACTCCTTGAATTTAATCTGCAATGCAGCCGCTGAATCATGTGAAGCAACCATGCATTTTTTTTTAGTTTGTTCATAACTTGTTTGTGGTTTTTTTGAGGTCTCGATACATCAATGGGGAATACTGCAATCACACTTGGAGCAACCATATGGAAATTGTTTGATGGTCAAAAGAATTGTAGCACTAGGTAGTCTGCTTATGTGGATGCTGTTTTGGCTTTGAAACTGAGCTTTGCTGATAGGAACGCTTATCAGACAGAGCCACATTTAAATTCAGAGAAACCATGCGAAAGCTGAAGCAAAATCCTTCGCAGAAAAGTTTGAAAGATGCTATTCTTTTGAGGAAGCGTTTACTTCAAAGAATCAGTGCTGTCAACAAATTGCTGCAAAGTGTTGGCACAACATTATTGAATGCTTCACAATTGTTAGCCTAAGTTAAAAGTTTTGTCATGGAAGCTCAAAGTGACTATATCTCAGTGGAAGCAGAGATATTAACTTTAACAATGATTACAGTTCCTTTTGATAGTGATAAGCATTCAGGATGCAGGAAGTTATTTTTTGATGAAACTAGAGACAATTAAATCAGTTTAAAAGAGAAGGAAGAGATCATGATTGACAATCTCAGTGTTACTTGTGACACAATAATGGTGCAATTGCAGGGTAGAAGTGAATCTGAAGAAAACTATTGAATTATCTTCTGTGCTTTTCGGCAGAAGTTTGGATGAGAATGCGAAGAGCCTTTGCAATAGTAAGCTGAATTTTACTGGGAGAACATAGGCGCAAGTCTTTTTGAAAATTAAGTGAAACAGTTCATTCATTTCATTGATAATGATGAACTCTGTGCTTTGAGATCATCAGCTGATTTGTACAGACTTATATGTGATGGTTTGTAGGCAACCTTTCCCAATGTGGAAACCATTCTGAAATTATTTACCTGTCAGAAATCCTTTCAATGAACATTCTTCTCTGTATTGAAAGAGTTAAAGCTAATCTGTGAAGTATGATGAGTTAGGAATATTTGACAATTGAAGATGCATCCATTTAGGATTTTACCTTTGATAATAATGTGAAGATAAAGTGCAAAAGAAAAGCTATCTAAATTGCCATGAATTGCAAACAGCTGTTGAAGCAAGAAAAGCTTAAAAATATGTCCCTTTTCATACTCTCTTGTTTAAATTCTTTTTTCAACTGGGACTACCACAATTGGTGGTGGCTTTCACATGCAGCCAAGTATAACTGATGAGCAACCATCCTTTCCCATCGTTTTTGACACTGGCCTTCAGAATGTCTCTTGGGCAAAGAATGAAATCCGCCAGAAGTTGCGAGCAAAGTTATTGATATTGGACTTGGACTCAGTGAACTCCACTTGATTGGTGTATTTGTTCCTGCATTAGACGTTTTCTAGCTTATCCTGTCCTACACTGGCTTGTGCTGTGCTGCAATAATTTCTCCATCTCATTGTCATCAGCCAGTTCCGTATTTGTTTGCCTCAAGGTACAAAGATCACAATATTAACCATCTTTACCACCAGGCTGACAGCAGGCAGACTTGGACTTCAATTGATCGATTATAGGTTTGTCTTCATAAAGTTAAAAAGCTCTAAAGTTGTTAGGCAATGATTTGTCACTTGTGTTTTCTTGTACTTTTGAGGCTTGTATTGTGGATTTGACATCATTGGTGAACTGGTCTTGCTGTCACTGGGAGAATGAAGTGCCAATGGGGTAGAGGAAGGGAGTGGGGGGTGTGATGGCAGGGTGTGACATGATTGGAGAGCCCTGATGCAACAGAGCATGGGGCTCCCAAAAGTATATCAATTCATCAATTACAAGCTTGTTTTTATCCATTGCAAAGCACTGAAGCAGTGATTAGTGATTTGTGTACATGTACATTTTTGGGTTCTTGTGGTTTTCGTTATAAGTTTGAATTCAATTCATCAGTTATAGGCTCGTTTTAAAGTTGGTCTTTACGGAGGACGTAAATAGCTTGCCTGAACTCAAGGATAGAAAGATGGTAGGAGATGAGGTCCTTGATGAGATTACAGTCACTAGAGAGGTGGTGCTTGATAGGCTAATGGGGTTAAGGGCAGGTAAGTCCCCGGGACTGGATGGAATGCATCCCAGGATCCTTAAAGAAATGGCAGAGGTGATAGCAGATGCCCTGGTGATTATCTTTCAAAATTCGCTGGACTCCGGAAAAGTGCCAGAAGATTGGAAAACGGCTAATGTTACGCAACTGTTTAAAAAGGGTAGCAGACAGAAGGCAGGGAATTATAGGCTGGTTAGTTTAATGTCTGTAGTAGGAAAAATGCTTGAATCTGTAGTCAAAGTAGAAATAACGAGGCACCTGGATATGAACGGTTTGATCAGGCACGCAGCACGGATTCGTTAAGGGGAAGTCGTGCTTGATGAATTTATTGGAGTTCTATGAGTAAGTGACTGGTGCGGTAGATAGAGGGGAACTGGTGGATGTGGTGTTTTTGGATTTCCAAAAAACATTTGATAAGGTGCCTCGCAAAAGATTGTTGCAGAAGGTTAAGATGCAGGGAGTCGGAGATAGAGTGTTAGACTGGATAGAGGATTGGTTGTCTAATAGGAAGCAGAGGGTAAGTATTAATGGGTGTTTTTCTGATTGGCAGCTGGTGACTAGTGGAGTGCCCCAACGTTCAATGCTGGGGCCTCAACTATTTACCATTTACATAGATGATGTGGAGGAAGGGGTAGAGTGCAGGATTACGAAATTTGCTGATGACACGAAGATGAGTGGAAAAGCAAATTGCATGGAGGGTGTGGAAAGCCTGCAGAGGAATCTGGGTAGGTTGAGTGAGTGGGTGAGGACCTGGCACATAGAGTATAATGTGAGGTTATCCACTTTGGTAAGAATAATGGTAGAAAGGACTACTATTTAAATGGAGAAAAGCTGCAGCATGCGACGATGCAGAGGGACCTGGGGGTCCTTGTGCACAAATCGCAAAAACACAGTTTGCAGGTGCAGCAGGTGATTAAGAAGGTGAATGCAATGTTGGCCTTTATAGCTAGGGAGATAGAATATAAAAGTAGGGAGGTTCTGTTGCAGCTGTATAGGGTACTGGTGAGGCCGCAGCTGGAGCACTGTGTGCAGTTTTGGTTGCCACATTCGAGGAAGGATATATTGGCCTTGGAGGGGATGCAGAGAAGGTTTATTAGGCTGATACCGGAGATGGGGGCGTTGGATTATGAGGAGAGACTGAATAGGCTAGGTTTGTACTCTTTGGAGTTTAGAAGGCTGAGGGGGGAATCTTATATAGACATATAAGATAATGAAGGGGATGGATAAGGTAGAGGTTGAGAGACTCTTCCCGCTTAACAAAGATAGCAGGACGAGAGTGCTCAGCCTCAAGATTGGGGGGGGCGGTTCAGATCGGAGTTGCAGAGGGGTTTCTTCACACAAAGAGTGGTGAAGCTTTGGAATTCTGTGCCTGTTGAAGTGGCGGAGGCTTCCTCACTGAATATGTTCAAGTCAAGAGTGGATAGGTTTTTAATTGACAAGGGAATTAAGGGTTACGGGGAGAAAGTGGTACTGAACGACTACAGATCAGCCATGATCTTCTTGAATGGCGGGGCAGGCTCAAGGGGCCGTATGGCCTACACCTGCTCCTATTTCTTATGTTCTTATGTAAAAGGTATTGGAGCGGTGATTTGTGTACTTTTCTGAAATGAAAGGAGAAAACACTGGAAAATCTCAGCAGTACTTTTATGTATTTTTGTGGCTTACATTATGTGAGCTGAGGGTGGGCATGGTCAAGACAGCAATGATATCATTTGGGAGTAAGGATTGACTCCATTTAGGGGTGGGGATTGACACCATTTAAGTGGGGCTTGATAGGGCAGATTTTTGACATTACTGGTGAACTGATCTTGTTGTCACTGGGGAAATGAAGTGCCAGTGGGATCGAGGAAGGGAAGGTGGCAGGGTGTGAAATCGTTGAAGAGCCCTGGCACTGAACAGAGCATGAGGGTCCAAAAAGTAGAAGTCTGCCTCTAATGCACTTATGATGAAAGCAGGAGGGGAAAATTCCTCTCTTTGGCTATAAGAATAGATCAAAGACCAGAAATTTTGAAGTGGATAACTCACTTCCTGACTCCACAAAGCCTGCCCATCATCTACAGGGCACAACTCAGAAGTGTGATGGAATATTCTCCACTTGCTAGATGAGTGCAGCTCCAATAACACTTAAGAAGTTGAACACCATTCAGGACAAAGTAGCTGGCTTGATTGGCACCTCTTCCACACTTTAATATTCACTTCCTCCACCACGACTGTCAGTGGCAGCAGTACCTACAAGATGCACTGCAGCTATTCATCAGGCTCTTCCAACGATATTTTCCAAACTTCGCAGCTGGAAAGACAATAGGAGCAGGTGCATTGGAACATCAGCACCTGCAAGCTGCTCTCCAATTCTCATTGTCCTGACTTGGAACTACTTGGGGACCTCATCTCTAACAGCACTGAAGGTGTACCCACAACACATGGACTGCAGCAGTTCAAGAAAGCAGCTCACCACCAAAGAGCAATTAATGGGCAATAAATGCTGGCCTGGTCTGCAACATGCACATCCTGTAAAAGCATTTTAAATCTGCCCTTCCCCTGTTAGCACCCCAAAGGGAACATTCCTTAATTTCCTCAAGACTTGGTTCCCTTCCCATGATACCTTCCATACAATAGTAATATCTGCCCTTTAACTTCCTTTTTTTCTCATTATCTATACTCTCAAACTATCCTTCCAGGTAAAATAGTAATTTATTTGTATTACTTACGATTAACATACTGTATTTACTGCTTACAGTCTCCTGTACATCAGGGAAGCCAAAGATAGTTGGGTGACTGCTTTGTTGTGCAGAACACCTCTGCCCTGTCTGCAAGTACAACCGCAAGCTTCCAATTGCTTTGCCATTTTAATTCATCACCTTATTTTCATGCTCACATTTCTGACCTCAACTTGCTACAATGTTGCAGTGAAACTCAATGAAGATTTAAGGAACAGTACCTCATCTTATTGTTAGGCACTTTATAACTTTCTGGAATTGACATTGAGTTCCACAATCTCAGACCATGAATGCTGCTCCATTTTGATACTATCTTTTTGCTAAATGCCAATTTAATTTAATTTTTCATGTTTTTTGTTTTTGGAAAAAAACTGTTCATCATTCTGTCATTTATACTTACTCTGGGCAAATGCTTTGTTTCTTTAATGCAGCCGTTACCACTCCTTTTGCCTTTTGTTCCATTATATGTTTATTCCAGCATCCACTTTATGGCAGAACTTCTCTTTTGGTCTTCCTCCCATTCCCCCTTTTTAAGAGCAAAAGTCTGAAATATACATCTACCTTTCTACGTTCTGAAGAAGTCATGTTTGACTCAAAGTATTAACATTATTTCTGTCTCTGCAGATGCTGCCAGACCTGTTAAGTATTTCCTGTTTTATTTCACATTTCCAGACTCCAAGTATTAATTAATATTGATAACTAGCATCAATTTTTCATGATTTTCTATTCTAGCTGAGAATATTGCTGTTATCTATCTGAAGATAGATATTTAAGAATATATGCTGATTACAGAAAAAATGAATATCTAAGAATGTATTTTTGGCTGTACTTTCAGGAATGTATGGATGCATAGCCTTAAAGTAGGCATTTACAGTGAGGGGTAAAGAAGATCACTTTCATGAGAAGTGGCAAGCTTCTCTAGACTGCAGTATAAGTAGCTACTTAATTCCCTGACTCTCTTTTGATCATCTTTGCTGAACATCAGCATTTTAAGCTGACAGTCAGCATTTCATTTGTTATTTCAGCTTGCTGGTGTTTCACAGGCAAATCATTAAGGTTGTCAGAATCAATCATTCAGACTGCGTGGAAGATAGAACTGAAAGCTTTTAGAGTCGAGCAATCAGATATTACTTTCTTTCATTGTTGGTTGCACACCAACCTAAGGCAGAAAATTCTTCGGATAAATTGATAATTTTTAAGTGATTTTTGACCAGTTGTCCCTTAGTGTGTCACCTGAAAAATGAACAGCTAGTTGACAGGGTTGGAAGTGAGGGCAACGTGTACAGAGGGCATTTGTACAAGGCATTGAGCAGCTGAATGGATTACTGATAGCCACTCAAGAAAAAGCCTAGAATTAAAGGAAAAACCAGGATGAGCACTGTAAAATTACGTGACCTGCTCTCAGATCCACACTTGCCAAATTCCCATACCTGACATTCCTTAGATTGTGTTCTGAAAACTGCCAAGCTGCAATGGGATGTTGATTCTGTGTTGGCAGCGTTCAAATGTAGCATGCACCCAAAATTATTCCAATATCCTGCTTGCACTGCTAACATTTTACTTGTTTTCAGGGAAAGTTGAAGCTTTTCCCCACAGTCAAGGATGTGCATTTGTTTGTATTGAAATAAATTCCATGAAACAAATAAACTGCTAAGTACAGCTTTCAAAATTTATTTCCTTCTAACGGGCCATCTTAGAGAGATGCCTGGCACTTCTCTTGTATGAAAGTTTATTTTCCTTAAGTATAGTTTTGCCCGCATTGGGGCAGTACAGCAAACCTTCTCTTGATTCTTTCCTAGTGTTGGCAGACTCTTTTTTATATATACATCTGAGAATAATTAATTACTCAATACCCAACACCTGTTCACTTTGTTACCTTGAACTGCTAGGTATTTAATATTCATCAATAGAACCTCATAGATATGAACACAAAGTGTCACTGTTTAAAAACAAGGAGTTGCCCAATCAAGACAGAAATCAGGATAATTTTTCTCTCTGAGTCATAAATCTTTGGAACTGTTTTTCTCAAAAGGTAGTGGAAGCAGAGTATTTCAATAGTTTTCAGACAGAACTAAATATTTCTTTGATAAGCAGATTATTGGGGGTAGGTGGGAATGTAGAATTGAGGTTATAATATCAGCCATTGTTCAATGGCAAATCAGACTCAAAGGGCTGAAGGCCTACTCCTGCTTACAATTCGTACATTCAGATGTATGTTCATATCTACTGGAGTTTAAAAGAACACAAGGTGATTGTATTGTAACATACAAGTTCCTGAAGGGAATTGATAGGGTGGACACCCCACCTGGGGAGATCTGGAACTAGGGAGAGCACTTAAGATAAAATGAGTTTTTTTCTCCGAGTCCTCTGAGTCTTTCAAAAAGAACAGGAACATGGAATATTTTTAAGTCCGTGGTAGATAGATTCTTGATGAATAACAGAGTCAAAGGATATCAAAGGTAATGGGGAAAGAGGGGTTTAGCCACAATCGTATCACCCATCAGCTTATCAAATAACAGAGCAGATCCAAGGAACCATATAGCTTACTCAAACATCTGAACATACAAATAAGGAGCAGAAATAGATTATTCAGCCCCTCAAACTGCTCCACTGTTCAACAGGATGAAGACTGACTCACCTGATGAAGGAACAGCGCTCCAAAAGCTCATTATTTCAAATAAAGCTGTTGAACTTTAACTTGAGTTGTGAGATTTTTTACTGTACTCTGAAGACTTAGCCTCCATTGTATGCATAATCCATAAAATGGGTCTTGAACCTTTGATCATCTGGCTCAGAGAGGAAAGAATGTCAGCATTGAGCCAAGCCTAATATCTTTCACTTGATATTATTGACCAATTCATAACAGTCCTGAAAATAAATACCATTCATTTGAAAACGTTTGATTAATATGCTCCTAATGTAAATAATCTGCTACAAGCCTCAGGTGAGTCATTACAGAGTTGTAGAAAAGGGCAGATGGATTAGTGATTCAGTTTTGTATTGTGAACATGTAAAATGAAAATAAAGATCTGATCTTCAGGTCGTCGTTGGTTACGGGTATAATGCCGGAAGACTGGAGGATAGCGAATGTGGTCCCATTGTTCAAGAAGGGGAAGAGAGACTTTCCGGGGAATTATAGGCCGGTGAGTCTTACTTCTGTTGTGGGCAAAGTATTGGAGAGAATTATTAGGGATAGGATTTATAGTTATTTAGAGAGAAATGAATTGATTGGGGATAGTCAGCATGGTTTTGTGAAGGGTAGGTCGTGCCTTACTAACCTTATTGAGTTTTTTGAAAAAGTGACCAAAGAGGTGGATGGGGGTAAGGCAGTTGATGTGGTATATATGGACTTTAGTAAGGCGTTCGATAAGGTGGCCCATGGAAGGCTTCTGCAGAAAATGCAGATGTATGGGATTGAGGGTGATTTAGCTAATTGGATTAGGAATTGGCTAGCAGATAGAAGACAGAGGGTGGTGGTTGATGGAAGATATTCATCGTGGAGTTCGGTTACAAGTGGTGTACCTCAGGGATCTGTTTTGGGGCCCCTGCTGTTTGTAATTTTTATAAATGATCTGGATGAGGGTATTGAAGGATGGATTAGTAAATTTGCGGATGACACCAAAGTCGGAGGAGTGGTAGATAGTGAAGAGGGGTGTTATAGTTTGCAGAGAGACTTGGACAAGTTGCAGAGCTGGGCCGAGAGGTGGCAAATGGAGTTTAATGTGGAAAAGTGTGAGGTAATTCACTTTGGCAGGAATAACAAATGTGTAGAGTATAGGGCTAATGGTAGGACTCTTAATAGTGTTGATGAGCAGAGGGATCTTGGTGTATATGTGCATAGATCCCTGAAAGTTGGCAATCAAGTCGATAAGGTTGTTAAGAAGGCATATGGAGTCTTAGCTTTTATTGGTAGGGGGATTGAATTTCGGAGCCGCAACGTCATGTTGCAACTGTACAAAACTCTAGTGCGGCCGCACTTGGAGTATTGTGTGCAGTTCTGGTCCCCACATTATAAGAAAGATGTGGAGGCATTGGAGAGGGTACAGAGGAGGTTTACCAGGATGTTGCCTGGTATGGAGGGCAGGTCTTATGAGGAGAGGCTGAGGGATTTGAGGTTTTTTTCGTTAGAAAGGAGGCGGCTAAGAGGAGACCTTATTGAAACATATAAGATGATTAGAGGTTTAGATAGGGTGGACAGTGATAGCCTTTTTCCTAGGATGGAGAAAGCTAGCACGAGGGGACATAGCTTTAAATTAAGGGGTGGTAGTTATAGGACGGATGTCAGAGGTAGGTTCTTTACCCAGAGGGTGGTAAGGGTATGGAATGCCCTGCCTGCAGCAGTTGTAGATGCGCCAAGTTTGGTGGCGTTTAAGAGGTTAGTAGATAAGTTTGTGGAAGATAAGGGAATGGTTTAGGTTAGAGGGTCATTGCTTTTTCTTAATTGGTTGGCGCAACATCGAATTCGGCCTGTTCTGCGCTGTAATGTTCTATGTAAGTCCAGATTGGAAATATTGTAGGTGCATGTTGTCAAAGTTTTCAGTAAATGGATGTTGAATTTTCAGTGAAAAGAATCAAAAGAACTAAGAGTGAGAGTAGGCAATCCAGCTCCTTGAACCTGTTCTGACATTTAACACGATCATGGTTGATCTCATCTCAGCCTCACCTCCACTTTCCTGCCCATTCACCATAGCCTTTCAAACCTTTACCGATTAAACATTTGCCTACTTCTTCATTAAATTTATTCAAAGTCTCAGATGCATCACACTCTGGTATAGTGAATGCAGTAAGAAGTCTCACAACACCAGGTTAAAGTCCAACAGGTTTATTTGGAAGCAAAATCCACTAGCTTTCAGAGCACTTGCTGTTCCTTTGTCAGGTGAGTGGGAATTATCCTGCTGAATTTCACTTCATAACTCTTTTATTTTCATTTGATATATGGTTTATATTTGAGACTATTTTGAGCTGTTACTTTATTAGTTTTATATTTGACATATGTGTCTGATGAAAGTGCCTAGATTTTGCAATCAGCAGTAAAGCAAAGATGCTGATGACTGACCCTGAAGAAACGGCCCACGTCGCTATATGGCACTTATGTCAGATATGTATGACAACACATAGAACATATAAAAATCACTCAGTCTCTGTGGCAAGGATTTCCTCTTACCTGACATTAATTTCATTCTGACATCAGTTCAAGGAGATCTCTGGCATTCAACAACAATTGTTTCATCAAGCAGGGTAAGCAGCCAATCAAGTAAAATATTTTTGGATACAACAAACTAGGAAGTAAAACATTCTGAGGGCGATCTTACCTAAAAAATTTGAAGTGCCAAGCAAGAGTGAAGACAGGAGAGAATTGCACCCATTTTTGGGGGGGGGGGCTGCTGCCACAGACAATCGTATAGTACTTAGTGCAAAAAAGAGGCAAAGTGTGATTCATGCCAGTAGGGGAGGTGGATGGAGTCCATTCTTGCTGAGAAGCTGGATGTTGACTGCAAGGGTTGCTATACACATGCACTTTCATCACTGCATGAGAGATGTTACCTCACCTCCCCCCTCCACTCCGATAAGTGACTTCCTTGCCCGATTGCTGCTCCCTCCCCTAACAATGATAGTAGAATAATCTCCTGCCTTCCTGTCATAGCTCTACTCCATCATAGCCCCGACCCTTGGCACTGTCCAATGGACACTGCCACGGTGCCAGGGTCCAAGATCGGTCTTGCCCCCCGATCACCAGAGGGCTTCAATTGTCTCCAGTCCTACCAATGAGGCGATCACATTTAGTTCCTGTTACTAGAGGCCTTACATGATCCTTGCCAGTGAGACCCTCCACTGGCGAAGCCATTAAGGCAAGTAAGCCTGTACAGTTGCAACCAGGACTCACTAATAATATGTAAAATAGAAGATGAATATTAAAACCAGGGCGTGAGGCTGATTGCACTGGCAAAATGCAGTTGGTATGTTCGTGAGAAATCAGGCACGAAACTATTTCCTCGCTTCTCACTGGCTCGCCTCCTCTGACCCTGCTTCACATTTAATGAAATTCAACAGGGAAGTTAAATAAATGGTCGGGCCATACAAATGGGCTTAAGGTAGAAGATAAATCTTCATTCAAAAGCTTTTTAAAAAACTATTATAATGAAGAGATTTGACATTTCATTAATATAAACTTAGTCTTCAGGGTCAGAGAAGTTCTTTAGCAGTAATTTTGAACTTAGTGTACTGTTGTAATCCCACTTATACCTCATTCTACAAGCTGTAACTTTTCATGGATGTTTACAATGAGACTAATATCATAAAAGGACAAGTGCTCATCAGTTCAATAATTTCTACTTTGTGCTGGATTTCCCCTCTTCCCCCCCATATAGATGTGTTTTTGGCAGGTGACTTGTAAAGCCCACCACCATCTTGCCCATTCAATCATTCCCCGTAGGTGATCAGGTGCCAGAATTAGCAGTCTGCCCACCGTTTTTTTTAAAATGATCAACAGGTAGTTGAGCTTGAATATTATGCTGCTGCACCAGAATATGGTTGGCATGGCCAAGAACAAGTGAATAAGCCTTTTTTTTTTAAAGTAGATTGGCTAAAAATGTTATGATGCCAATTGGTGTCCTGAACGAGAAGGTCCCAGAATGGAACCCTGGCTCAAAAGACCATAACTTTTATTTTATTCAGAAAACATGGAAGAATAGATTCACAGGACTGCCATTGATTTTCAACACCGAAAACATCTATTAAACATGAAAAATTTGACAATGATACAACACCCCTTCTTGCCACTTATCTTCATAAACGTATGTCAATTTTAGAAATAACACTATACAACTTACAAAATACAAAATACAAATTTTGCTGTAAGGTTTTCAGTAAAATACATAGCTCTTTTAAATGAACAGGCTAGCTGTCTTACATGCGCCACTCTGAACCATTGGTCGATCCCACCCAATAACACTTCCATGGATTTCTCCTCAAATTCCCCTCGGTGATTGTCATACAAGTGTTTCCCAATTCCACTTTCAAAAAACAAATCTTAGAATCTCCTCTCAAACAGTATTTTCCCTTAACTGTTTTTAGCAAGGATCCACCTCCAGGATTTCCAACACTCCTTTCTGTGTTGTTTTATCTTGAATTGCTATGTGCATTCAAACTTCCATCCAATCTCTCATGTTTTCAGTCCTCAACAGAATGTTATTGCTTTGGAATAACTAGAAATAAGAACACCAAACTTGACAATTGCTTTTACTCTACCCAAACCCATCATCTCTGCTCTTTATAGTTGTGCCTTTAACTTTAATGTTCTGTACCTGCTCAAATTCCAGTTTCTATTTTCTATTTTACTTCAATCTCCTTTAAAACCTCTTTTATTGCCTAATTTCTGGAAGTAGCCTTTTTGCCCATTATACATTGTTTGGCTTTCATGCTTCTAGTATGTCTGTGAAAGCTGTTCTCTACTGTTAGGTTCCAACTGCTTTGGATTCAGTAAATTCCAGAGATCTTTTTGCTAAAGTGGCTCCTGGTTGCTAACTAACATCTCATTCTTTCTCTGAGCTCTTGTTTACGTTTCACGCTGTAAAGTCTCCTAAGCACAATAGAGACACAGCTCAAAATGAAATCAAAACCTGTCATACTTGCAAACACCTTTATTTAGCATTAATCTAACTAAAGTTTTACCCTTCCTTACACAGAATCACTTCATAAAACTCACTTAAATCTATATCTTATTTCTAACATCCAACAATACAAACATAGATCACTTAAAACTACCTCTGCTTCTCAACAAAAGTAAGAAGTCTCACAACATCAGATTAAAGTCCAACAGGTTTATTTGTAGCAAGCACCACTAGCTTTTGGAACTGGCTGTTCCTTTGTCAGGTGGTGGGAGTTCTGATCACAAACAGGGCATATAAAGACACAAACTCAATTTACATGAATAATGATTGGAATGTAAATCTTTACAGCTAATCAAGTCTTAATGGTACAGATAGTTTGAGTGGAGAGAGCATTAAGCACAGGTTAAAAAGATGTGTATCGTTTCCAGACAGGAAAGTTAGTGAGATTTTGCAAGTCCAGGCATGTTGTGGGGGTTACAGATAGTGTGACATGAACCCAAGATTCCGGTTGAGGCCATCCTCATGTCTACCATTCTTTGTTGTTATTGCTATTTTATTTAATAGGCTCTATGCTATACGTGTTCATATTTCAAGTTGCTTTGCCACATAAAGAATTTGTTACGTTCCATTTTAAATTGAGATTAATTAATACCCTTGAATGTACCAAATTTGTGGTTCTGTCTAACAAATGATATCCAACAAAGCTGGATGAATACTTTGGTGATTAGTTCATGGGATATGCCCTATTCCTGCTTGGGTTGATTATCTGTATCTTCCAACAGAATCTGGTGAACATGAAGACAAAAGCACTGATGCTTCAGGTGAGATTTTTTCGCATCCTTGTGCTGCACCAGTCTATGGCCTTGCAAAGGGAACAAGAGAAGATTCTGTTTCAGAAAAACAGGCCAAACTCGAGGATGGTGATGGTTTGGGTCCATTGCCTGATAACTGGGAGATGGCGTATACAGAAAAAGGGGAAGTCTACTTTATTGAGTAAGGAATTTTAAGCAAATTATTATAAAACTTCTACATGATCATTTTTAGTCAACTTGATTTGGAAATGTTCTATTCCAGTTTAACTTAAAATTATAAGTTAATAAAGACCTGATGTTGCCAAAACTGCAGCTGCTTTGAATAATTTCTGTTGCATCTCTTGCATAGTTAATTAGATTGTGTAAGCAGATTAAATGTATTGATTACAATTTGAACAATCAATTATTTTTAAAAAGGCTAGAGCTTTTTATTTTATTCTTAGCCATAACACCAAAACAACATCCTGGCTTGATCCACGTTTAGGTAGAAAGACAAAACTTCCAGAAGAATGTAAAGATGATGGTAAGTAAATCTACATTTCTTTGCTTAGCATGGGTACACATTCTTTTTTTAAATTTGTTGCTTTTTTTAGATCCAGTAGCTGGATAGTGCATCTAGCTGCTAAATAATAGTTAATAAGAGCAGCTAAGACTGGTACACAGGTGACCTTCACTGCTTACTGCATATTGTTTCCTCTTCTCCAGACTGGTGATATCAGCTGCAGCAGCATAAAAACTGAGCTTGTCTTTTTCTGTACCTTGGAGACTGTTTCTGTGTTAACTTTGTATTTCTCATTTAAAATTGAAGGAGACAAGCTGCAATCTGGAAACAATGGACAGAAGCTAGGTACTGTAACTTTAAGTAATTTTGTTGTTTTATTCTCAAGAAAAATCTTTTCATACAGCCACCATTTTTGATTTTAATCAAGAGTTTATATATTTTATTTCTACATCTGTTCTGGGTAATTTGTTTTGATTTCATGAAAATATTCACTAAGGAGTTAGTATTAGGAAAAGAATGTCAGTGTTACTGTACCGTGCATCACTTGCATCTTTTCTGTTTTAGTTGCAAAATATGTTGTCTACAATACATAAACTATGCTTTTATTATAAAATTAAACTAATTAACATTCAGTTTTATCATAAAGCAAAAACAAAACTAAATTGAAGAGGAATAATCTCCTACAAGGAAAATTAAATATTTTTAGGAAAAGGTACTTTCACATTATGAAATTTGTGTATACCAAATGAAGATATATTGCAGAATTATTTTGTGTGATCTTAGAATAGACTGCTTTTAATTTTCAGAATTTGCAGCGAAATTAGTAAAATCTATCCTAACAACTTAAATTAAACATGTATAATGTGTATAAAATGATAATTCTAAGATAGGTTCTCACCATGAAATGAAACGGCTGTGTCCCTGGAAGAATGGTGCTTGTCATGAATCTTAATTTGTGTTTATTGTTCCACTATCAGAAGATCTTGAGCAGTTTTAGAAGAAAGGCATTGTTTAAAGCTATGCTCTCTCTCTCACGCATTCATTTTTTAAACTCATGCTTTAGCACTTCTTGCACTGATGTTTGGCATTTGAAACTGCAACATCTGCAAACGTCTTTTTCAAATTACCTCTGTTCTTAATATGTACATAACAGAACACAGCAAATGCTTGAACTCCAGCGGTCGTCTCCTTTTTATCTGCACACTGCACTGAAACAAACGTTCCCTTAGTAACCACTCCTACCAATGAGCAAGAGACCCAAAGTAATCAATTAAAATGGTCTCTGCAGTTTACATCCATGGCAACGATGACAGAAACAATGATTTTTCGTTGCTCGAATAAGATGGCACTCCTAACGTCAGTACGTGCCACACCACCTAAATCCATAGTGCAGCAACCTCTTCATGATATTTTTTAAATATTTCAGTTTTTACCCAATGCATTAAGAGAAACCACACTGAGCACTCATTGTCTATGGTATTTATTCAAGGGAATAGACTAACATAATTACTTGATTGGCTTGCTGTTTGGATGTCTGTTTTACCCAAAGAATGTCTGATGTGCATTCTTTATTTCCCTACCAAAAGGATCAGCTACTTGTCTCCAGAAAAGGGTTCACTGCCACTTGTTACTTTATAAGTGGGGCCGATCTGTTCATAGAATAGAATTCCTACAGTGCAGAAAAAGACCATTCGGCCCATCAAGTCTGCACTAACCACAACCCCACCCAGGCTCTATTCCTGTAACCACGCATATTTACCCTGGTAATCCCCCTGACACTAGAGTCAATTTGGCATGGCCATTCCACCTAATCTGCACATCTTTCACTGGGGGAGCACTCAGTGAAAACTTGGGGACAATGTGCAAACTCCACACAGATAGTGACCTGAGGCTGAATTAAATCCAGGTCCCTGGCACTGAGAGGCAGCAGTGCTAACCACCATGCTGCCTGTTTTTGAAGGGCAAAAGTCAATGCACTCTGAATCACAAAACAGAAAGCCATCAGCACAGGAAGCTGTTTTCAACCAAACAATATTTATAGTAAAAATTCTGAGTTTTTGCTGCTGGACAAATAAAAAGCTGACATCAGAAATCAGTGTAGTAGTAGGCCATTTTGCCCCTCAAGCATGCTTTGCCATTTAATATGATCATGGATGATCTGACTGTACCTTCAATTCCACTTTTCTTCCTACCCACAATAGCCATTGACTTCTTAGTTGATTGAAAAATATAAGAACATCACGGAGAGGTAGGTCATTCAGCCACTCGACATTTGTTATGCACACAAGACACCCTATTGAAAGCAGATATATTCATTGGCAAGGAATAACGACAGCAATATCTGGCTTAGCATTCAGTATTTGAAGCCAGATTAACTGTGGTTTATGAAATGTGAGCTTTGTAGTATTCATACAAATGCAGCAAATTACAAATATTTTTGCGATCAATTTGATAAAATTGATTGGCTAAAACATCTGGAGTTGTGAGTATTTCATGACAAAGTAGGTACTACAGTAGGTAGGACAATTGCTAAAGGTTTCTTACACAAACTTAACAAATGTATGGTTTCAGTCAAATAATCTTCTTAAAGTAACGCAAAGGAAAATCCCTCCAGTTTCTACCTGATACTTTTATTTAACCTGTTTAACTACATTGGTAAAATGTATCCACCTATTGCAGAGCTGGTTATTTTGGTGTGAATGTATTTTTGCAACCATCCAGCCTACAAATTTTTTTTTGATTATTTCATACAAGTCCTTAAAGGCACAGTATTCTGCAGTGTTGAATTTGTCTTGAAAATATGTGCATCTCAACTCTACAAAATTAAGTTGTATTTAATTAATAACACAGGAATAGCATTTTGTTTTTGACATAAGGTAGATTTTTTGATAGTCGCGAAGTTCTACAGGATGTTTTGTGTAAGGTGCAGTGTTTTTAAACATGGGGATCTTCCTCAATTTAAAAGCAAATAGTATTTTTATTCTTCATTTGGTTGAATTCATGATGGATTTTGTGATATAATAATTTTGTTGTAAGCAGATCATCCTGTAGAGTAATTTACATTGTATGTTGCCATCCTATATTTCATTATTCTAAACAGTGTACAACAATAGGCTTTCTAACTTTTGAGATGATCACAATTTAAATAAGGAGGAAGACATAAGCAAAATATCTAGGCCAGTTAGTCTAATACCTGTCATTGGGAAAATGAGAAAATTGATTATTGAAGCAGGACACTTTGAAAATCATAATACAATCAAGCAGATTCAAAATAGTTTTGTAAAAGGGAAATTGTATTTGAAATTTTATTAAAGTTCTTTGAGGATGTAACAAGTAGGGTTGCTATGGTTAATATTGCTGCCTCACGTCGCCAGGGACCCAGGTTCAATTCCCAACTTGGATCACTGCAAACTCTGCATGTTCTCCCATGTCTCCCATGTTTCCTCCAGGTGCTCTCCCACAGTCCAAAACTGGCAGGATAGGTTGATTCGCTATGTCAAATTGACCCTAATATCAGGGGATTAGCAGGGTAAATATGAGGGGTTATGGGGATAGGGCTTGGGTAGAATTGTGGTTGGTCCAGACTTAATGGGCCGAATAGCCTCCTTCTGCACTGTAGGAATTCTGTGATCCTATAATAATGATTCTAGAGAGTCAGGATAAATGATTAATTTTTTGGTTGCCGTACTGTAACTAACAAAGAGTTACAAGGATTAGTGCTGGGGCTGCAACCATTTACAATCTATATTAATATTTTGGATAAAAAGCTAACAGACAATATTTTTGCCACATTTGCTGATGATGCAAAGAAAGATAGAAAGCAAATTGTGAGGAGAAATCAAAATTAGATTAAGTAGATTAAGTGAGTCGGCAAAAAGTTGACAGATGGGGTATAATGTAAGGAAATAGAGATTATTCACTTTAACAGGAATTGTAGAAAAGCAGAATATTATTTAAATAGACAGCAACTACAGAATTCTGCAATGCAGAGGGATCAGCATAACTATCCCTTTGGTTTTGTTGACATTGAGGGAGAGATTATTGTTGTCAGACCAGTTCACAAGACTCTCTACCTCTTTCCTGTACTCTGTCTTATCATTGTTTGAGGTCCGACTCATGACAGTGGTGTTATCAAGTGAAGGGTGACCTAAGAACCAAGGACAGCTTAAGTCATCCTTAGGTCAACAGTCCTTAGGTCATCCTTTCACTTGGTATGCAACCTCTCGACATTTTGCACAAACTGACTATACTTAACTGCTTGTATATATTTATTAGCACTCGTAATTACTTGTAACGACTTGTTTTTCAGTTGGCCTACACTGTCCATACTTATCCTTTGACAGTCTTGATTACCTATTAGTGTCGGGCTGTCATCACTCTTCCTATGTAATTTTGATTTGAATTGATTTATTATTTTCATATGTATTAGTGTACTGTGAAAAGTAGTGTTTCTTGTGCACTATATAGACTAAGCAAACTGTACATAGAGAAGAAAAGGAGAGAGTACAGAGTGCAGTGTTATAGCTAGATGGCTACGACTATAAGATGTGAGGTAGATCTATTCAAAAGTCCGAAGGGAACAGGGAAGAAGCAGCTGTTGAGTCAGTTGATATATGTCCTCAGGCTTTTGTATCATTTTCCCAATGGAAGAGAGTATATCCAGGGTGGATAGGGTCATTGATTCTGCTGGGTGCTTTTTCCAGGCAGCGGAAAGTGTAGATAGAGTCAAGGGATGGGAGGCTGGTTTGCCTGATTGACTGGACTTCATTCCAATCCTTTGTAGTTTGTTGTAGTCTTGGACAGAGCAGGAGCCATACCAATCTGTGATACAACTAGAAAGAATGCTGTCTATAGTGCATCTGTAAAAGTTGGTAAAAAGTTGTAGTGGACGTGGCAAATATCCTTAGCCTCATGAGAAAGTGGAGGAGTTGATAGGCTTTCCTAATTATAGTGTCGGCATAGCAGGACCAGAACAGATTCTTGGTGATCTGGACACTTAGAAACTTGAAGCTCTCGACTATATACTTTCTGACTATCTCCTTCATTTTGTTGATGTTGAGAGAGAGATTATTGTCATTGCATTCTGTCTCATCATTTGAGATCTAACCGACTACAGCAGTGTCATCAGCAACTTGAAAATCGAGTAGGAGGAGAATTTGGCCACGCAGTCAAAGATGTATAAGGAGTATATGAAGTCTAGGGTGCAGTCACAGAGAGAGGAGCTGAGTCCCAGGCTACCGAGTTTGGAGATGACTTTAGTAGGAATAACGGTATTGAAGGCTGAGCTGTAATCAATAAATAGGAATCTTAATTAGGTGTCTGTTGTCTGGGTGTTCCAGGGTTAAATGTAGGACCAAGGAGAATGGTGTCTGTTGTGGACCTACTGCAGCGATTGGCGAATTGTAATTAATCCAGGCAATTTGGGAGGCTGGAATTGATTCACGCCATGACTAACCTTTCGAAGCACTTCATAATGATGGATGTTATTGCCACCGGATATTGTTATTAAGGCACACTGCCTGGCTCTTCTTTAGTACTGGGATGATGTTTGTTTTTTTGAAGCAGATAGGGACTCAGATTGATATAAAAAGAGGTTAAAAATGTCTGCAAATATCCCCACCAGCTGGTACGTGCAGGATCTGAGTGCTTGTCTGGGTACCCATCTGGGCCAGTCCCTTCCCATGGGTTGATTTTTGAAAAGGCTTTTCTGATGTCTGCAATTTCGGTTACAGGTTAGTTTGGGTCTTTTGGGATAAAGGGTGTGCTCTCGCTGATCTCTTGCTCAAAATTGGCTTAGAATGCATTGAGCTCATTGCGGGGCAGGTGAATTGATGCCATTGATTATACGCCTGTAGCCTATTATGTCTTGCAGCTTGCAGGCGTTGCTGTAGGTGGTGGGAGTCTGTGTGGCTAGCCTGAGACTTCAGCTTGGTCCGGTATTGTCTTTTGACATTTCTAAGAGATCTCCGTAGATCATAACTATATTTCACATTTATTCTTTCCAAGTCTCAAGTATTAATTGGCCGATTGATGTGATACAAGGTCCTGTGTTCAATGAAGTGTGCCGAATGAGCCACCCCCAATTATTGGCCCATCTGGTCCCTCACACAATCTCATCACAATCAATCATCTTTAGTTCCACGTGTGCGACATGAACAAAGTCACTCCTGATACAAAAATGATTTTACTCTTGTATTTCAAGTAAACATTATTTGGCCTCTTGAGAATTGGTCATCAATGCTAGTTGTTATCCTGCTACTGTCGCTGGTTGTAAGAATGTTTTGCAACCAACCTTGAAGTAATTTCTTTCAAGTGTACTTTGCAATTACATTTTTTAACTGAGACTTTTATGAGCAGGTCCTATTCATCTTCAACCATTATAGCCCTTAATGCCTCCCTGCAATGTTTTCTTATGCATGTTTAAGACTAAGTACTATTCCTTTATTAGTTTCCATGCATGACACTGAACAATGGAAGTTGGTTTCACTCTAACATTAGGAAATGTCTGCCAGAGGGGATTTAGTGTGTGATGTCAAAAGTGTGCTCAGCCTGTTGAAGCCATCTACTAACTTGTGAGAATATTATTTTGCTCTTGAATGCCTGCCGATTGGTACTTAATAAGACCCTTTTGTAAAGTCACAGAATGCAAATCAATATGGAATTCATTGCATAACTTTGCACTCATTGATGTAGATAGAAAGGATTAGCCTTCGTGAGATAAGACAACACCAGGTTAAATGCTGAGGACTGCACACCTCTTGAGTGCTCAGCAGGATCTTTGAAGGAAAAAGGTTGTCATTGACAACTATGTCAGTACAGATTGGGCCATATGGCTCCCAAATGCAGCAGATAGAATTGGCATACTTCTGATGAGTGCAGAGTAATGAGTGTTTTTCAGGTGCGTGCTGTCAAGTATCAGGTCACAGATCCTGATCTCCATTTTCACCTTGGTAGCAAGATGAGGCTTCTGCATTATTTATGGTTGAGACTTAGTGTTTGAAGAGATGGTGCCTTCTGGGTGTCGTTTCCTTTTTGAGATCAATTGACAAATGTTTTTTCTTGTTATCGCCACCTTGCTAAGCTGCTATCATACTGGTATGCACTGGCATTTCAGCTATTTGAAAGATGTTATGGACACTGACTTGTTGATACCATAATCGAAAGGAATGCACTATGTGTAAATTTTTAACAAGCTGGACTAGTGGAATGTTAACCACATTCCACAGTGCCCACTTGATCCTGAGAACACTACACTTGTGATTGCTAAGTGCAATTCTCAACAGTTTTGGAAAGGATACAATAATTACAGTCAACAGGTTTTATAAATAAGAAGCACTGCAGCATAAAATGTCTTTCAGTTGTCTGTTTCATGGAAGATTAAGGATGGAAGATTAAAGATAAACAATCAAGGAAATCCCAAAGGCAGCCCATTCTCTCAGCTGTTCTTTCTTTTTCTTTTTAAAATAGAATTTTACGTCACATAAACAGGCCATTTGGCCCTATAGACCCATGTCTGTAATCATGCTCTGAATAAGTTTCTTCTCCCCACGAGCTGCACCTTATCAATATATCCTTCTATTTTTTTTTAATTACGTAATTATCCAGCTTCATTTTGAATTCATCTACATTGGCTCAACCATTCTCTGTGATAGGAAGAACCACGTTTTAGAACATTGTTGAGATGTGGATATTGTTGGTAAGACCAGGATTCATTTTCAGTAATTAAAAACAGGAAAATGCTGGAAAAACACAGCAGGTCAGGCAGCATTTTTGAAAAGAGACACAGAGTTAAGGTTTTGAGTCCGTAAGACTCTTTGTTTCCTTTCTCCAATTGCTCTAGAGATGATGATGGTGAGCCAATCCTGAGTTGCTATATTCCATCTGGTATAGGAGCAACATGTGTGGTTCCCAGGTGAGCACTCGGACCAGCTGGTGGGGGTATTCACAGACATCTTTAACCTCTCTTTACACCAATCTGAGGTCCTTATCTATTTCAAGAAGACGAACTGCCAGGCAGCGTGCTTTAATGACTATTGTCCAATGGCAATGACATTCATCATTATGAAGTGCTTATAAAGATTAGTCATGGCATGAATCAATTCCGGCCTCCCAGATTGCCAGAATCCACTACAGTTCACTTACTGCTAAATATAGGTTCACAGCATACACCATCTCCCTGGCCCTACACTCAACTCTTGGATACCTACGTCAAACTTCTATTTTTTGAAGACAGCTCAGCCTTCAACACTATTATTCCTTAAAAAAAACCATCTCCAAATTCCGTAGTCGAGGGCTCAGCTCCTCCCTCTGCAATGGGATTCTAGACTTCCTAACCCACAAACCACAATCAGTAAGAATTGGCAATAATGCCGTCTCCTCAATCACCTATACTCCAGAAGGTTGTATTCTCAGCCCCTTACTATTTATATACCTAAGATTATGTGGCCAAATTCTCCTCCAACTCAATTTTCAAGTTTGCTGATGACGTCACCATAGTGGTCAGACCTCAAACAATGATGAGATGGAATACAGGGAAGAGAGAGAGAAAACCTGGTGAATTGATGTGATGACAATAATCTCTCCCTCAATTCAACAAAATTAAGAAATTGTCATCAACTTCAGGAAGCATGGTGGAGGACATGCCCCTGTCTACATCAAAGGGGGCGAAGTGGAAATCATCAAGAGCTTTAAGTTTCTAGGTCTCCAAATCACCAACCACCTGTCAATGCTGATATTATAGTTAAGAAAGTCCACCAATATCTCTACTTTCTCAAAAAACTAAGGAAATGTGGCATGTCCGCTACAACTCTACCAACTTTTACTGATGCATCATAAAAGGCATTATTTCTGATTGTATCACAGCTTGGTATGACTCTTGCTCTGTCTAAGACTGCAAGAAACATAAAAGAACAAAGAACAAAACAGCACGGGAAACAGGCCCTTCAGCCCAATGAGCCCACATCGCCACCCCAATGATCCTCTACCCATGATCCCTGTCTATATTTATACATCTATGGATTAAAAACCAAATTTCAGACAATTTGGGGAGTATTTGTTTTGCCAATTAGCCTAAAAGCACATCTTTGGGATGTGGGAGGAAACCGGAGCACCCGGAGAAAACCCACGCAAGCATGGGGAGAATGTGCAAACTCCCACAGACACAGACCCAAATCCATGTACCTGCACAGCAGAGCGATAGTCACTGCGCTGTCGTGTTACCCATCAAATGGTCCAGGTAAAGCGTATACTAACAATGTGAAGTACTAGGATACTCTCGAAAAAAATCCAAGAGCAGCCCTCTCACATGTATGCACCTCATTAGACAACAAGGTGGACCCAAAGCACCTGTAGGATAAAAACAAGCACATCAATATCATCATCTATTGACACATTTCCTAGGGACATGATCCCTATTTTAAATTAGTTTTCTATACCCCTCCATTCCCATTCTGTTCATGTGCCCATCTAAGTATTTCTTAAATACCTCCAGAGTGCCTGCCCCCACCACTTTACTTGGCAGCACATTCCATACCCCCACCACCCTCTTTGTGAAAAAACTCCTCTAGCATCCAAAATATACGTTATCCCCTTCACCCTAAGCCCGTGACCCCTCGTGCTATTCAAGTCCATCCTAGGAAAAATCTTAACTCTGTTTACTCTATCTACACCCCTCATAATCTTGTACACCTCTATGAGATCTCCTCTAAGTCTACGTCTTTCTAAGGAAAACAGCCCCAATTTGCCTAACCTCTCCCCATAACTTAGACCTTCCATACCAGGCAGCATCCTGGTAAACCTCCTCTGTACTCTCTCCAGAGTCTCCACGGAATATTTGGCGCCGAGAAGGAGAGGGGCTTGTTGACAGCTCCTGTCTCTGAGAGAGCTGTGGAACAGTTGAGGGAAATATCCTACTGAGGGAGGAAGTGTTAAAGCTTCTAGATAGCATTAAAACTGATAAATCTCTGGGGCCTGATGGCATTTATCCCAGGCTGCTTAGGGAGGTGTGAGGTGAAATTGCTGGGCCTCTGATGCAAATCTTTGTCTCTTCTTTGGACACAAATGAGGTCCCTGAGGACTGGAGAATAGCTAATGTTGTACCGTTGTTTAAAAAGGGTAGTAGAGATAACCATGGAAATTATAGGCCGGTGAGTTTGATGTCAGTGGTAAGGAAGCTGTTGGAGGGGATTCTTAGAGATAGGATGTATAGGCACTTAGAGCGTTGCAATCTGATTAGGGATACGCAGCATGGATTTGTTAAAGGGAGCTCGTGCCTTACGAATCTGGTAGAATGTTTTGAGGAGGTGACGGAAACGGTGGACGAAGGGTGAGCCGTTGATGTCGTCTATATGGATTTCAGTAAGGCATTTGACAAAGTCCCTCATGGGAGGTTAGTTGAGAAGATCAAGGCTCATGGGATACAAGGACAGGTAGCTAGATGGATAAGTAACTGGCTTGGTAATAGGAGACTGAGAGTAACAGTGGAAAGGTGTTTTTCTAGCTGGAGGTCAGTCACTAGTGGTGTGCCGCAGGGCTTGGTGCTGGGACCCCTTCTATTTGTAATTTGAAAGAGAGAGTAAGTGGAGTGATCAGCAAGTTTGCAGACGATACAAAGATGGCTGGACTTGCGGATAGTGAGGAGCATTGTCAGGCGATGCAGCAAGACACAGATAGGCTGGTAGCTTGGGCAGATGGAATTAAATCCTGATAAATGTGAGGTGATGCATTTTGGGAGAAAGAATGTAGGTGGGAGGTATATGATAAAGGGTAGACCTATTAAGAGTATAGAAATTCAGAGGGACCTGGGGGTGCAGGTGAACAAGTCTCTGAAGGTGGCAGAGCAAGTGGAGAAGGTTGCGAAGAAAGCATATGGTATGCTAGCCTTTATAGGAAGGGGTATAGAGTACAAGAGCTGGCCTTTAATGTTGCAGTTGTATAAAACGTCGGTTAGACCTCATTTGGAATACTGGGTCCAGTTCTGGTCACCTTACTACCGGAAGGACGTGGAGACTCTGGAGAGAGTGCAGAGGAGGTTTACCAGGATGCTGCCTGGTATGGAAGGTCTGAGTTACGAGGAGAGATTAGGCAAATTGGGACTGTTTTCCTTAGAAGGACGTAGACTTAGAGGAGATCTAATAGAGGTGTACAAGATTATGAGGGGTATAGATAGAGTAAACAGGGTTAAGCTTTTTCCTAGGATGGACTCAAATAGCACGAGGGGTCACGGGCTTAGGGTGAGGGGAGGTAAGGTATAATTTGGATGCTAGAGGGAGTGTTTTCACACAGAGGGTGGTGGGGGTATGGAATGCGCTGCCAAGTAAAGTGGTGGAGGCAGGTACTCTGGAGTTATTTAAGAAATACTTAGATGGGCACATGAACAGAATGGGAATGGAGGGGTACAGAAAACTGATTTAAAATAGGGATCATGAGCCTTGGGAGTCCCTGGGAAGTATGTAAATAGATGATGATGTTGATGTACTTTTTTTTATCCTACAGGTACTTTGGTCCACCTTGTTGTCTAACAAGGGGCATACACACAATGGGTCGAGAGAGGGCTGCTCTTGGATTTTTTTTTCGAGAGTATCCCAGTGCTTCACGTCGTTAGTATACGCTTGACCTGGACCATTTGATGGGCAACACGACAGCTCAGTGACTATTGCTGTGCTGTGCAGATACATGGATTTGGGCCTGTGTCTGTGGGAGTTTGCGCATTCTCCCCGTGCTTTCTCTGGGTGCTCCGGTTTCCTCCCACATCCCAAAGATGTGCTCTTAGGCTAATTGGCAAAACAAATTCTCCTTAAATTGTCTGAAATTTGATTTTTAAATCCATACATCTATAAACATAGACAGGGATCATGGGTATAGGTGGGAACATCGGGGTGGTGGCACGGGCTCATTTGGCCGAAGGGCCTGTTTCCCATGCTGTTTTGTTCTTCGTTCTTTGTCCTTCTGGTAGTAAGGCGACCAGAACTGGACGCAGTATTCAAATAAGGTCTAACCAACATTTTATACAACTGCAACATTAAAGGCCAGCTCTTGTACTCTATGCCCCTTCCTATAAAAGCTAGCATACCATATGCTTTCTTCACAACCTTCTCCACCTGCTTTGCCACCTTCAGAGGCTTGTGCACCTGCACCCCCAGGTCCCTCTGCATTTCTATACGCTTAATAGGTCTACCCTTTATCATATACCTCCCCTCTACATTCTTTCTCCCGAAATGTATCACCTCACATTTATCAGGATTCAATTCCATCTGCCACTATCTGCCCAAGCTACCAGCATATCTATGTGCTGCTGCATCGCCTGACAATGCTCCTCACTATCCGCAAGTCCAGCCATGTTTGTATCATCTGCAAACTTGCTGATCACTCCACTTACTCCCTCTTCAAAGTCATTTATATATATTACAAATAGAAGAGGTCCCAGTACTGAGCCCTGCGGCACACCACTAGTGACCAACCTCCAGCTAGAAAAGCACCCTTCCACTATTACTCTCTGTCTCCTATTACTAAGCCAGTTACTTATCCATCTAGCTACCTGTCCTTGTATCCCATTAGCCTTGACTTTCTCAACTAACCTCCCATGAGGGACTTTGTCAAACGCCTTACTGAAATCCATATAGATGACATCAATAGCTCGCCTTTTGTCGACCGTTTTCGTCACCCGAAGCCCTGCCCATCACACAAATCAGTCTCCCATCCTTTGACATGTCTACACTTCTTGCTGCCTTGAAAAAACACCCCATGCACCCCAGACATACCCTCTCTCAGCTTCTTCCATCAGGAAAAAGATACAAAAGTCAAGGACACATAGCAACCAATTCAAGAACAGCTTGTTCCCTGCTGCCATTAGCCTTTTCAATGGACCTACCTTGTATTAAGTTGATCTTTTTCTACACTCTAGCAATGACTGTAACGTTACATTCTGCACCTTCCTCCTCTACATTGTAAATGGTATATTTTGCCTGTATAGCAGGCAAGAGACAATACTTTTCACTGTATACTAATACATGTGAAAAATAATAAATCAAATCAAATCCATATTGCTGTTTGGGAGTTCCAGGACTAGAGAGTGCAACAAATGTTGAACTTGCCAACAACACTCAGATCCCATGAAATATAAAAGATAAATGCATAGTTGCTGGATTGCTTGTTTTTGCATGAGAAAGTGTAAGGTGAAGAGGCTGCAGGTGGTAGAAAACTGAACAGGGGCTTAGTGGAGGAATTGTCTCTTCTGCAAGTGAGAGAGGAGAAGGATGGGTAGTGGCAAATATTTTTAGAACAAAAAAAGAAATAGAGAAAATTGCAGCACAGGAATAGGCCCTTCAGCCCTCCAAGCCTGCACTGACCATGCTACCCGACTGAACTAAAAGCCCTTATCTTTCCAGGAATCATATCCCTCTATTCCCATCCTATTCATGTACTTGTCAAGACACTTTTAAAAGCCACTATTGTATCTACTTCCACTACTTCCTCCGGCAGTGAGTTCCAGGCATCCACCACCATTTGTGTAAAAAAATTTGCTTCATACTTCTCCTTTAAACCTTGTCCCTCACACTTTATACCTATGCCCCCTAATAATTGATTCTACTGCCCTGGGAAAAAGCTTCTGGCTATCCACTCTGTCCATATTCCACATAATCTTGTAGATTTCTAACAAGTAACCCCTCAACCTCCATCATTCCAGTGAGAACAAATCAAGTTTCTCCAACCCCTCCTCATAGCTAATGCCCTCCATACAAGGTGACGTTCTAGTCAATCTTTTCTGTACCCTCTCCAAAACCTCCACATCCTTCTGGTAATGTGGCGACCAGAATTGAACACGATATTCCACGTGCAGCCTAATTAAAGTTTTATAAATCTGCAACATGAATTGCCTGTTTTTAAACTCAGTGTCCCAGCCAACGAAGGCAAGGATACCATATGCCTTCTTGACCACCTTTTCCAACTACATTCCCACTTTCAGTGACCTGAGTACCTGTATACCCAGATCCTTACGCCTTGCTTAAGTTTCTTTCTACTTTCCTTATATTTCACATTTGCTTTGTGTGTTCCCAGCCTTGTACCCTTGACAAATGCTTCCTTTTTCTCTTTGACTAGGCTCACGATATCTCTCATTATCCAAGGTTCTCAAAACTTGCCATATTTATCTTTATCCCTACAGAAATGTGCCAGTTTTGAATCCCTATCAACTTATACTAGAAAACCTCCCACATGCCAGATGTTGATTTGCCCTCAAACATCTGCCTCCAATCTACATTCTACAGCTCCTGCTTAGTATTGTTATAATTTGCCTTCCCCCAATTTAGCACCTTAACTTGAGGACTACACTAATTGTTATCATTAGTACTTTAAAGCTTACTGAATTATGGTCAATGTTCCTGAACTGCTCCCCAACTGAAACATCACCTCTAGCTGAGTTCAATCCCCAATACTAAATCCAGTGCAGCCTTTTCCCCAGTTGAATTATCTACATACTGTTTCAAGAAGCTCTCTTACAAACTCTACTCCATCCATGCCCCTGTGAATACAACAGGATATTGTTTTGGGAGATTTTCACTTCCTGTGTATTGACTGGGACTCATTTAGTGCTAGGGGCATGGATGGAGTAGAGTTTGTAAGAGAGCTTCTTGAAACAGTATGTAGATAATTCAACTGGGGAAAAGGCTGTACTGGATTTGGCATCCGTGTTAATGATCCACCATGTCTTGCAGAGGTTGCTATGGCAGGGTTATATGGTGTTGTGGTCACTGTTCTCCAGAAGGTTGGATAGTTTGCCACAGACAATGGTCTGTTTGAGGTTGTGTGGTTGTTTGAAGGTAAGAAGTGGTGATGTGCAGGTGGCCTTGACGAGATGTTCGTCTTCAATGGCATGTTGAAGGCACCAGAGAAGATGTTGTATCTTCTTCGCTCTGGGGAAGTACTGGACAACAAAGCGTACTCTTCCACAATGCCCGTGTTTGTCTTTTGAGGAGGTTGGTGCAGTTTTTCGCTGTGGCGCATTGGAACTGTCGATTGATGAGACAAGTGCTATATTGTGTTCTTCTGAAGGCGTCTTTCAGTTCTGGGAGTTCTTCCACAAACCCCAAAAGCCAACAATGAACACAATGAGACATCCAGTGAACCAGAACAGCAGATAGAGAGGTCCGCAGTGCAGCAACTGAAGAGAAAAGATGTAAATTGGACTCCTCCGGAAGGCCGTTGCCTTCGACTCGACATGTATGCCCAAGCCATCAGGAGATGCGTCAATGACAGATTCATCAGCCGCACTCACAAGATAGCCCCAAATGTCACTCAAGCACAATGCCACCTGCACTCTCAAGACCATTTGCAACATTTGTTATCAAACCAGCGAAGGAGGGGCCACTGTCATACTGAACAGGACAGATTACTGCAAAGAAGTGTACCAACAACTGATCAACGAGGAACACTACAGAGAGTTATGCACAGATCCGACCAAAGAACACACCTGTGAACTCAACAAACTGATCAAGACCTTTAATCCGGATCTTCAGAACACCCTTGGTGCTCTCATCCCACGTACTCGCCATGTTAGAGATCTCTACTGCCTCCCAAAGATACACAAGGCCAACACACCCAGCCGTCCCATCATATCAAGCAATGGGACCCTGTGTGAGAACCTCTCTGGCTACATCAAGGGCATCCTGAAACCCATTTTATAAAGAACTGCCAGCTTTTGTCACAACACTACGGATTTCTACAGAAACTGAGTGCACATGGAGGAGTTGAACCAGGAGCAATCCTCGTCACAATGAATGTCTCAGCACTCTACACCATGATGATAGCATTGCTGCAACTGCCTCAGTACTCAATGCCGACAAGTGCCAATCTCCGGATGCAATTTTACAACTCTGCTTCATCCTGGACCACAATGTCCTCACCTTTAACAACCAGTTCTTCTTCCAGACACACACAACATCCATGGGACCAAATTCTCACTTCCACATACCAACATCTTCATGCATAGGTTCGAACAAGACCTCTTCATCAGACAGATCTTCAACTGATGCTATACACTTGATGACATTTTCTTCCTTTGGACTCATGGTGAACAATCACAGAAATAGCTATAAGATGACATCAACTAGTTCTATCCACCATCAGACTCACTATGGACTACTCTCCGGAATCAGTTGCATTCTTGGACACACGCATCTCCATCAAGCACAATTACCGCATCACTTCAGTGTACTGCAAGCCCACAGATAACCTCACATTGCTCCACTTCTCCAGCTTCCATCCTAAACACATTAAAGAAGCCATCCCCTATGGACAGGATCTGCTCAGATGGGGAAGATTGCAATAGACACCTCCAGATGCTGAAAGATGCTCTCATAAGAGCAGGATATGATGTTTGACTCATCACTCAACAGTTCCAATGTGCCACGGCAAAAAACCGCGCTGTTCTCCTCAGAAGACAAACACGGGACGTGGCAGACAGACTGCCCTTCATTTTTCAGTACTTCACCGGAGTGAAGAAGCTATAACATCTTCTCCGGAGCCTTCAACATGTCATCAATGAAGATGAACATCTCGTCAAGGCCATCCCCACACCCCCACTTCTTGCCTTCAAACAACAGCACAACCTCAAACAGACCATTGTTCGCAGCAAACTACTGAGCCTTTGGGAAAACAGTGACTACGACACTCCCCAACCCTGCCACAGCAAGACATGCCAGATCTTCAACATGGGATGCCGTCATCTCATGTGAGAACACAATCCACCAGGTACATTGTACATATTCTTGCAGTACGGCCAAAGTTGTCTATCTGATATGCTAAGGAAAGGATCTCTCAAAGCCTGGTATATTGGGGAGACCATGCAGATGCTACAACAATAGATGAATGAACATCAGTTGATGATCACCAGGCAAGAGTATTCTCTTCCTGTTGGGGAACACTTCAGTAGTCACAGGCATTCAGCCTCTGATCTTCAGGTAAGCATTCTCCAAAGTGGCCTTCATGACACACAACAACACAGAATCGCTGAGCGGAAACTGATAGCCAAGTTCTGCACACATGAGGATGGCCTCAACCGGGATCTTGAGTTCATGTCACACTATCTGTAATCTCCATGACCTGCCTGAGCTTGCAAAATCTCACTAACTGTCCCGGCTAGTGACAATACACATCTCTTTAACCTATGCTTAACTCTTAACCCTTTCTTCACTCACATCATCTGTACCTTTAAGACTTATTTACCTGTAAGACTCGCATTCCAACCATTATCTTGTAAATTGAGTTTGTGTCTTTATACGCCCTGTTTATGAACACAACTCCTACTTATCTAATGAAGGAGCAGCACTCCGAAAGCTTGTGCTTGTGCACTGGATGTTTTTGTATGCTGCAAAGATGATGGTTGAGAAATTTGTGAAATGTAATGGTCGAATAAGATCAAGAATTTATATGCTTGGGTTGTGTATTGTAATAATAAAATGTTAATCATTCTTCTATTCAGTATTTGTAATGTTATTTCTTATGTCATGATTATTACTAACAGGTATGATATTAAAACAAACGTCTAAAGTGACAAAATACTACATATAAAATCTTTGATAATACAAGATTGACAGGCGATCTGATCAATATATTTAAAATGTTATAAGGATTCAGTAGCATTGAATCGGAGAAACTATTTTCTCTGGTGAAAGAAACAAGAACAGGATAGATATTCTTAACGTTAGAGCCAGACGTTTTCAGAAGGAAATCAGAGATCAGTTTTTCACACAAAGGATAGTATCATAATAGAATCATAGAATCCCTACAGTGCAGAAGGAGACCATTCAGCCCATCAAGTCAGCACCAACCACAATCCCAACCAGGCTCTATTGCTGTAATCCCCCCCCACATATTTACCCTGCTCACCCCCCTGAGCAGGGTAAATAGTCATCTGGAATTCTACCCCTAAAGAGAATTGAAACTTTCATGACTGTGAGGTCAGTACATTTTTGGTTAGGCAATTGAGGAATATGGAGCAGAGGTAGGTAAATGATGTTGAATTACAGATTAATTGTGATTTAAAATCATCAAAACAGGCTCAAGGGGATTAATACCTTTTTCCTGTTCCTGTGTTGCCATGAAGCAGACTGATTTGCCAAAATTCAATGTAATGTTAATATTAAATGTACAGAAATTCTTCATTTCTCCCCATTTCATTGTCAAAGGCATATTTATGTTCTCGAGAAAGAAAGTGAAAGCAGCTGCAGATTGTCCCATTAGAGCTGTGCTTCCCATTGATAAAATGTTGTATTAAAACAAGTGCATTTCCTAGAATGTGTCAAGTTTTTTGGAATGTAGCTGCAGACTGATTTTTCTTAGTGTTGGTAAATGATAGATTTGGGGACCCTTTAAATTGCTTCCAATTTAAATACATAAAAATGTATTTAAAAATGACTACTACTATACCTTTGAACTTTCAATGAGGAAATGGAAAAATTGGCTGTGCCAGTGATGATGATCAGGTGGCAATCATAATTGAATGTCTGCACCATTTGTGTAGTTGAAATAATTAAATGCAGCAACTACTTACTGAATGAATTCAAAGTTTTAGCAATTTATTTTCTTGTTTGGCAAAGGTCTGTTTCAAAAAGTATCGAAAAGAAATTTATGCTATTAAGCACCGTACCCAACTGTCCTTTTTTAACAAAATTCAATACTCACCTTAAATTGACGTCATAATTTGGAAATTGTAAGGATCTTTGTATATGCGCTATATGACAAGTGACTGCACATGTACAGTGTCTTTTATCATGTGAGATTAGAAGCTCTGGTCTCTTGTGCCTACACTGGCCAAGTGATAGCTGCAAATGTGCAGTTCATTTGACTTTGCATCTTCAGTTTGGGTAATGGCCTGTGCATATGCACCAAAGGAAAAACAAGAAGATAAATAAAATGGTATGAAAAGCAGGTCAGGTGACTTAGAACTGGAGCACCATTAGACAGAATGTGTCCCACGGAGGAGGACATGGAAAAAGTCTCAACCCAAAAATGAGGTCCAAAACCAGGGAGTGGAACAGAGAGAAGCCTGAGAAGAAAATCCCAGGCAGCATCTGAGATAGATCCCATTGAGTTGTGGAAAATGACAGGAACAAAGAAAAATACTCCAAGTTAAAGCATTCCATTGAGCAGAGTTGAAGTGAGGTGGGCAACAGAGAAGCACAGAAGATCAGAAAGCACAGCAGAAGATTATATATTGTCAATATAATCTGATTGCTGCAGATTATATAGGCAAAGGTACACTTTTAGATTATTAGCACTCTGCTTGGCACAACCAAACTTCTGAAAGTATGCTTAGAATGTGAAGTATGAGTATACTTGGAGATCAAAGGAAAAGGAATCTCAGAAGACAAGATTGAAACCTTGGAGTTGGATTCTTGTTGAAGCCATCTGAGTAGGAGTGACATTTGAAGAAAATTCCAAAGTGTGATCTTCAAATATGGAGCTTGGAAACCCTTGTGAGAAAAATCAGTTTCAGTGAATCTGTTTGGCTCATGGTGTGGGTGTGCTGTTGAGAAATGGATAAAATCTGCTTTGGTCACATCTGTCATTTACTTTGGAGTGTGTGTATCTGACCACAGATTGCCAGTTATTTCACATCTACTGCATACTTGCTCTGAATATTATAAGATAAATATAATAAATAGTTTTATCTTTCTGAATTTATGTGGGCAAAGATATACCTGAAGTGAAGGGAGGTGAATATTTGAATCATTTTCTTGAGTTGTACTGAGATATTTTCTATCTTTTCATCTGATGCATTATAGTTCAGTTATATGGCATTTGTAATTAATTTGATGAATTGTTCTATTCTTTGTATTAAAAATTCAGACTCCTGTCAGTTTGTTCAAGAAAATTATTCCTTGGTTTAAAAAAAAGATCAATCAAGCCAGGATCTGTCTTTGAGATTCCATTTCTTTGGATCTCTGAATACACTCATCCTTCAACATCCAGCAGACTTTCACTATTATATATTTAAAAAGGGTTGCAAAGTTGCTTGAAGAGCAATCACATGGTCTGATGGTGATGTCGTTAGGGTTGTTAGGCTGTTTAAACTGTTTTACTTTCAGTTTTATATTTGATATAAAAAACTGAAAAGAGCAGTTTTACCGAGTCTTTTCTTTTTCAGTTAAAAATCCATAACCCATAACATAATTAGGACATTACAGAAAGAAAACATCAAGAAAAGATCCTAAAGAAGTAAGAAAAAAATCGAGGGCCCTCACACTTCGAATATTCAAAAGCTGGGGAGAAGCAACAATAGGATTAAAGATTAAGTGCCAGTGAAGGAAGTCTCAAGTAAGAAAAAGCTCTTTGTGATTTTCAAAGAGGGGTTTTTTCCAATCTGTGAAGGGTGAGATTCCGGCAGTATTTGGCACATTTACACAATACAAACTCAAGGTTTGCATACAAAGAAAGAAAAGTATGGCTTTTTCCAGTGTATGCTTTGCTATACAGCTGGGGTCATTTAAAAAAAAGTCAAAGGTCTCCAAATTAAAAAGACAGTAAAAATAATTTACTCAGCAGCCTCGAGTGACTCGTGCCTACAAGAGAAATGGCAAGTCAATTATGTTCTATGCGTCCTTTCAATTAAGAAAATGAATCATGGAGTTCCTATGCCAAGCATTTTCAATGCCTTGTACAAGCAAATAAAATTGAATATGAGTTACTTATACCAGTTTTTCTCAATACAGTAGGAAGTAAAACCTATAATTTGCTCCAGAACTTTGTTCATCCAGCAAAGCCAGAAACTACTCCCATCGTATCTGTCATGAAACCAGTATTTATGGTGATTTTAAAACAACTACAAATCTGGTGTTGTGTGCTGATCTGCTTCCTTTAATTGAAGATTTGTTTGCTGGCTAATGAGTCATTACTCATAAAGATCTTTTACATTATAAAAGATTGCCTTAAGGAATAACACCCGCACCAGCCCTATTCCAAAGATCGATGGATCAGATTTTAAGTGTTCGCTTTAATGTACAATGTTACCTGAATGATTTTCCAATTAGAGGGTCTTGTAAATAAGAGCTCTTGAATAATTTGGAATAACATTGGAACATCTTCAAGCACAAGGTTTGCATACAAAGAAAGAAAAGTATGCCTTTTTCCAGACATTATTTGGATCATGTTATTGATAGTAAACGCCTATATCAAGCACCTCACAGGATGGATGCTATTTTAGAAGCACCACATTTGACAAATGCAATGCAATTGAGGTATTTCCTAAGAGCAAGAGGTTACAGGTAAAGGTTGAGAGACGTTAGATTTAAAACTGACATGAGGAGGAACTACTTCTCGTAGAGGGTAGTGAATTTGTGGACATCGCTGCCCATAGCGTGGTTGAGTCTGAATCATTAAATGATTTCAAGAAGAGGTAGATACGTTTCTGATAAACAAAATGGGTTGGGGGATATGGGGAGTAGTACGGAGGTGGATTTGAGATCTGGAAGAGATCAATCATGATTTGATTGAATGCAGAGCAGGCTTGAAGGAATTGCCTACTTCAGCTCCTAATTCCTATGTTTCGATTAGTGAATTTGTTACAAACTTAGCCTAAAATGCCAAGGCAACTATTAAGTATAGACTTCAGTGATCCTTTTGACGGTTATATGTTCTTAGTCATATTTGATGCACACTCAAAGTGGCCAAAAATGGTTATCATGAGATCTACTACACCTGAACAAACCTTGATGAAAATCTTGCAACATTTGGTAAACCAGAACAAATTGTTACCAATAATGATTCACAGTTTACACAAGTTTGAGGATTATCTCAAAGTAAATGGTAATAAACCTATAAAATCCACGCCTTATCATCCATCACCCAATAAATTAGCTGAACAATTCTTACAATCCATAAACATTATTTAAAAGCTTCAGAAGATTTGTTATGACATTCTATAAGATGCTGAAAAGCTATTCATATAAACACCACTCAAACAACTATCCAAAGCTCAGCTGCATTACTACTCAAAGAGAAAGTTAAGAACTATGTTTGATTTATTATTACCTCCAAAATCTTCAAAGATAGCATAGCGTTGACAACGATCTCAAGTCGCTAGATGTAATATAAAGGCAAAACAATGCGCATTTCAAGAAGGAGATCAAGTGTTAGCGCATAAGTTTGTCATAAGTGAAAAATGAGTACCAGCTATAGTTTTAACAAAAGCAGGTCCAATTTCTTATACAGTTCAAACTGAAGATGAACAAGTTTGGAGATGCCATGCTGATCAATTGTTATCATCTTGAAATGATTCCTCTGAATTATCTCCAGAAGTACCAATTTCTTTAGTCCCTGGTGTTGTGAATTCTATTACAGAAGACTTAGTTGTAACTGAGTTGCCTAATGATTGTATCTCAGCTACTATACTGAATGAGAATGGTGCAGAATTAGTTCCAAGATAGGAAGTGTCTATTGCAATTCGAAATCATACTTATAGGGTCAAGGACAGCCAAATTCCAGAATGTATAGAATGAACTGAGATGGACATCCTCCTGATTGGCTTCCTTTGTGATTGTGTATAATGATTAATAATGCATAGTATTGTGTCTAAAGTATTATTTATCCTGTCTATGATGTAGTAGTAATTTGTTGTCGTGATAACAGAAGTAAAGGGACAGGGAAGTTATGTATTTAAAAAGGGTTGCAGGGTTTGAAGAGCTGATCACCAATTTGGTAATTAAGACATTAGACAGATCTTCGGCCATGCTGGGCAGACCACAACTACTCCAAAAGGGTACTTCCTCCTTTACGGCACTCAGCATGGCGTCACCAACCATTGGCTGCACTTGCAGATTTCCTGGGCAATTCTCAAACCCACTTCAGGTCTGCTTCCTGCAGCTCTTTCTTTAGCTTGGAACCTTTTCCTCTGAAATCTGACTTGTCCAGTGTTAACATCAGCTAGAATCAGAACATCAGCTGTTCATAGAATATAACATGAAGGGAAACCATCCAGTTCACAATCCAATATCAACTGTTCATGTTACCCCCATTATTTGCTTTATGTAATATCAACTATCACTACTAAGTCTCATAAGTAAATTTTGTACACAAAGTGTAACAAGTAAATGTTGCCAACAGAATTTTGATATGATTTATTTGTAACAGTTACAAGAAGTTGACTGACATGACAATGCTTCACAGTACTGTGATCATCAGTTCAAACCTCAGTTCTAGTTCATATTTTATCTCATCAGGCAATACTTTTACTTAGCTCCTGAATTGTCTGGAAGTGTTAGAAGCTATCAAATCTATAGTTTTATTCACCTCCTGATAATGCATAGTGTAAGTTTGCATAAAGTTCATAACTTTAAAAAGCAAGAATAAGTAAGAGTGAGCATGAAAAAGATTTCTAACATTTAAAAAAAAGTACTAGCTGAGTCAGCTAGTCAGCTTAGATGTCACAGATCAATTCTATGGGTAAGCTGAATTTTGTAGTTCCTTCCAAAGTCTTTTGAATGTCTTGATACATTTTATGGTCCTGCCCCGCCGCACTATAAAATTAGGTAAAATTTCACCTTGTGATTAAGTAAAACGTGATAACGATGCTGAAAATAAATGTTCAGCTGTGACATAATTGAACCCAATTTCAGTGAACCTGAATCTAGTAAAATTCTTTAATATCACTCTCTCTAGTGCAAACTTTACAATACTTAAATTTAACAGTCAAAGTATATGTTAATGCCTTAGGATAATTCTGGAACTTTGATTCCGTAGAGATAAAGAAAATGGATTAATGTAGATAACTCCACTGGAATCTCATATAAATACACTTCATATGTCCTCCTCTGTTTAGTAATTTTTATGGTCTGTGAGACAGATAATTTGTTACTATTTTAACAGTGCTCTAAAAATATTAAACTCTTTCATCCAGGAGAAAGGATAATAATACCCATTTAATGTAGATAATGCTTCAAGGCCTTTGGTATTAATATCTAGTTCACCAATATTTACCTAAACAATCTTTACAATTGACTCAAGAATAGCTTCTTCCCTACTGTTGTCAAACTTTTGAATGGACTTGCCTTGCATTAAGTTGATCTTTCTCTACACTGTAGCTATGACTATAACACTGCATTATGCACTCTCTCGTTTCCTTCTCCGTGAATGGTATGTTTTATCTCTATAGCATGCAAGAAAGAATACTTTTCACTGTATGTTAATACATTTGACAATAAATCAAATCAGAAAAAAAAATTGGCATGCCTCGTGTAATTTATCGAGGTATGAAAGTGACTGTTTTACAGGATAAGTAAAATAGAGAGTTGGACTATTGATCAGAAGATATGAGTTCACATTTTACCACATGGCTGAGATACCTAAATACAAAGAATTGAATGAATCTGGAATAAAATGCTAGTTTACAAGATTGTCATAAAAACCCAGCTAGTATATTAATGTTCTTTAGGGAAAGAAATCTGCTGATCTTACCTGGTCTGGTTTACATAGGACTCCAGAATCACAGTCTTGTGGCTGACTCTGTCTACCCTCTGAAATATTCTTAAGGGAAATTAGGGATGCACAATAAATTCTGATCTTGCTAGTGGCATCTCATGAACAAATAAAATAGTTCAAAAATGTTTAGAGGCAGATATTCTTTGTTGTGAAATACTGACATTTTATAAAGAGAGTAGGCATGACAAGTGTATTTTCTATTATTTTTTATGGCCTCATTAAAGGAATCTGTTTTCACCTTCGTGTCAGCAACAAGACCCACAGTGATTTAGTTGGCTTCTTATTTCAGATGACCCATCCCATAATGAAGACTACACTTGTATAAATGCAAAGATTATATTTACCAAGGAGTAGGTTTCCATTTAGGGTTGTGCCCTGACTCTGAAGAAGGGGTGGCATTTCATTACATTCAGGCTGACATTCTTCACACTTATACTATTGCCAAGACTGTTATATTCCATCTTTGAAATATTGCCGATCTTAAAATGCTTTCATAATGCCATGTCCAGTGAAGGCATGTCATATTCATAACTTTTAAAATATAAGGTGTGCTTAGTGTGGAACTAAGTTCCTTTTAAAATGGATAGTGATGGACTATAAAAAGTGGCTGCCCAGGGTATTCTGACTCTGCTGATGATTAAGAAACTGCCATGTTGTCTCAAAAGGACAGATTCCAGACCAGAGACTTCACTATTCATCTCCTGAAACCATCCAAAAAGCTATTTCCTGACTTGAATGAGTCATCTGAAACCAAGACACCATTGTGTATGTAATGTAGCATTAGATTTTAGAGGCAATGCCTGAAAAAGTAGCCCTCCCTATTTAACCCAGCAAAAAGCTTGCTGCTAATCACTCAAATATGCTTGGTTAAGAAACATGTATGTCTTCATTTAAAAAACAACACTCAGTGTGGATAGTAAGGGAAAGAAACCAGGGTTTTAGTCCCTCTTTCCCATCTCACTGTTTTTGCTCCTCAATATAGATTTAACTTTTGTTTCCCCATCCTTTAGTAGTTGCACTTTCAGCCAGCATGCCCCTGCTTTTTGGTGCCTCCTCCCAAAATCTGTCTTCCTTATTTCCTCAGTCTGTGTTTTCAATGTCTTTTAAGAGCAATTTCTGCATATCTCAGAGCAATTTACATCTCTAGATGAAACCAGTTAACATAATGCTTTGACTTTATACCACTTGCAAAGTAATTATGTTAATGATCTTCAGATTGTTGAATAAATGGTATGGGAACATTACATAATTCTACTGTAGTAGCTGGTCCATTTAAGGGTGTAATCGGAAGGGCTATGTGACCCGATTGTCCAGTGGGCAACGAGCATGGGGATCTCAATGCAGAGCATGGGGTTTTGTAGCCAGAGTGGATCCGAGTGTTGGAAGTGAGAACTTTATGGAAGCACTCTGTGTGTATATGTATTTGTAAATAATACGTCATAGTTTGTTTTCTAACTGGTGCCCGCTGATCCTTGCAATTGTTACATTGGTGATGAGAAAAATCACAGTGACTCCATTTACAGCAAAGAATTTGAAGAGAATATCGTTGCAAAAGTGCAGAGGTGAATCCAATCAATTCCAGCCTGAAGAAGATAGTAAGTTAGAAGCCTTTGACGTGACCACAGACTAAATACAGTATGTGGAACATTTGGAATATTTTTTTCCAGGCTAATGGAATAGAGGAAGAACCCTGCCAGAGAAGAATATTCGGCAGAGGTGGCAGAGAGACTTCACCAAGGAGATTCTGGGAGAAGTCGCCACTGTCACCCTGACTGTATAGTGGGTAGAGGAAGAACTGGTATCAAGGAATAGAAAATGAGCCTCTAGGATAGTATGTTGCCTCCGTGGTGCTAGGATTCAAGATGTCCCAGAGTGGCTGCAGGACATTCTGAAAAGGGAGGGTGAACAGTCAGTGGCTGTAGTACATATTGAAATGACATAGCTAAAGAAAGGGATGATGTCCTAAAAGCTGAATACAGGGATCAAGGAAGCAAGCTGAAAAGTAGGATCTCAAAGATAATGATCTCAAAATTACTACTTGTGCCACATGCTAGTCAGAGTAGAAACAGCAGGATACATAGGATGAATGCACAGCTCCAAAGATGGTGTGGGGGGAAGGTTTCAAATTTCTAGGGCATTGGGATCGGTTCCAAGGGAAGTGGGACCTGTACAAACTGAACAGGTACACCAGGACAGGTTCGGAACTGATGTCCTGAGGGGAGAAGATACTTGCTCATTTTGTTGGGGAGGGTGTAAATTTAAATAGCAGGGAGGGTGGTAACTTTTGCAAGGACTCAGAGCATGGGAAATTAAGAACAAAGGCAATAAGGAAAGGGATAGGCAGAGAAATTAAGGGCCAGAGTCAGATAAGGACCAAATGAAAAAAAAGAAGGAAAGGGAAATGTTAAAAGTACTCATCTTAAGGTTTTGTACCTGAATGCTTGGAGTATTTGTAACAAAATGGATGAATTAGTTGCACAGATAGATGTAAAGGGGTATAATATAGTTGGCATTATAGAGTCGTAGTTCCAAGGTGAGCAAGGATGCTTTGACATTGGAGGCTAGTCAGTGTTTAGGAAGGATAGGCGGAAAGGAAAATGTGGTGGAGGTTCATTGTTCATTGATTAAAGATGATATTGATCTGATATTGAGAAATATATTAGTGAGGATGATGTGGAATCTTTTTGGGTTGAGTTAAAAAACAACAAGGGACAAAAAACATCAATGGGGTTGGTATACAGACCATCAAACTGTCATGGTAATGTTGGGAAAAACATTAGACAAGCAATCAGAGATGCATGTGTTCAAGGAACATCTGCGATTATGGGCAACTTTAATCTGCACATAGATTGGAAGAGTCAAATTAGTCATAGTACAATAGAGGAAGAATTTCTGGAATGCATTCGGAATGGTTTTCTGAAGTAATACATTGAGAATCCTTTACGGGAGCAGGCCATCTTGGACTGGGTGTCGTGCAATGAGAAAGGATTAGTTGACAATCCAGTTGTGAGAGAACTCTTGGAATAAGTGACCATAATGTGATAGAATTCTTTATCAAGATGGATAATGATGTAGTTACTTCTGAGACCAGGATCTTGAATCTCGATAAAGGTAAGTGTGATGGTATGAGACATGAATTGGCCATGATGGACTGGGAAACATTACTGAAATGAAAGACAGTAGAAAGCAATGGTAGGCATTTAAAGAACAAATAGCTGAACTCCAGAAGTATTTTATTCCTGTTGGCACAAGAGCGGTAAGGAAATTGTGGCTAAACCATGGCTGACAAGAAAAATTAAAAGTAGTATCAGATTCAAGGAAGAAACATACAAATTGCCAAAAAAAAAAGCAGTAGGCCCAAGGATTGAGAGCAGTTTAAAATTCAGCAAAGGAGAACTAAGAGATTGATTAAGAAGGGAAAAGTAGAGTTTCTTCAATTTGCTTATGATACAAAGTTGAGTAGGAGGATGAGTTGTGAATACGATGCAAAGATGCTCCAACCTGATTTGCACAGGCTGTGTGTGTGGACATCTGCGTGGCAGATGGAGTATAATGTGGATAAATGTGAAATTATTCACTTAGGAAGGAAAAATAGGAAAACATTATTATTTGAATGGATGTAAATTGAGAGTGGTGGATATGCAACAAGACTCTGAATTTATCATAGAAATCATAGAAACTCTAAAATACAGAAAGAGGCCTTTGGCCCACCATGGCTGCACCGACCACAATCACACCTAGGCCCTACCTCCATGTCCCTACATATTTACCCAATCTCAGAACACTAAGGGCAATTTTAGCACTGCCATTCAATCTAACCTGCACATCTTTGAACTATGGGAGGAAACCGGAGCACCCAGAGGAAACCCATGCAGACACAAGGAGAATGTGCAAACTCCACACACAGTGACCCAAGCCAAGAATTGAACCCAAATCGCTGGAGCTGTGAAGCAGCAGTGCTAACCATTATGCTACCATGCCGCCCCGAATTTAGACAGAAGACATTCTAAATTGGACATGAGCCATGTTTACCAATATTTTCAGCTAGAAACCACATTAACAGCTTATATCGATTTCAGCAAACTGTGGGGAGTTTGCTGTAGTATTTTCCAGAATTGTCATGTATTTGGATGATGTCTTAATAACAGGTCCAACAAGGAGGAACATTTTACAAATTTGGACCATGTTTTGAAGAGATTCCAGAAAGCAGAAATGTACCTAAAAAGAAAAAAGTGGACCTTCCAAGCAGATGAGGTGACTTATCTTGGCTAGTGTATCAATGCTCAGGGGTTATGCCCAATGGAGGACAAAATGAAAATAATTAAAGAGGAACTAGCTCCTTGGGAACACCTCCAAACTCAAACCCTTTCTCAGGTACTTCCCAAATCTATAAACATTACCAGCACTGTTGCAGAAGCACCAGATATGGTTTTGGAAAACACCACAAAAAGAGACTTTTAACCCAGTTAAACAGTTAACATGTTTATTTGTGAATCTAAGCCCCTCTAAGAAGATAGTAGTTGTGTGTAACACATTACCATTTGGGGTTGGGGCTGTGTTGTCCCACACAATGCATGACGGGTCCAGAAAAACCATCAGATACGTATCAAGAATCCTGTCAGATGAAGAAAGTTGATACTCTCAAAAAAAGGCCTAGTTGTTATCTTAAGCAAAAAAATTTGATCAGTACGTTTATGGGAGATATTTTACAATCATTGCAGACTATGAACCATTTTTAGGGCTTTTCAAGGAGGACAAGGCAATTCCACCAATTGTTTCTGCTAGAATACAGTGATGGACACTGTTCTTGTTGGCTTAAGTATGTATCTCTTAACATCAGCCAGGAGCTCATTTAGCTAATGCAGACACCTTAAATCATCTGTCATTACCTGAAAGTATGCCACCCCTTCTAGTTTTGCAAGAAATTGTAATGGCTTTAAATTTTCTGGAGTCTTTCCTTGTAACAGCACAAGAAATTAAGTACTAGACTAACTAAATATTTGATACTGCATGGATGGTGAAGTAAGAGTGCTTCAGATGAAATGAAGCCTTATCAGTTCAGGAAGCATGTGCTCCGTTGTGAGGATGATGTCATTCTTTGGGGATTGAGAGTGAGTCATTCCTCATGCCAGGAAGAAAGTTGGTTGAAGAATTGCGTCATGCCCATATAGGGATGCCAGAGATGAAAACACCAATCATTATAAAAAGGGTTGTTGAGTAATGTGACCAGTGCCAATTCCAGTGAAAGCTACTGCTGCAGTCCTCCTGTACCAGTGGAAATGGCCAGGTTAGCTTTGGGTAAAGAGTTCAAGTGGATTTTGTTGGCCCATTTATAGGTACAATATTCCTTTTGTTGTTGCATGACCATTCAAAATGGATGGAGGAATTCAAATGGGGTCTACAATCTCATACACCACAGCTGAGAAACTGTGCAATCTTTTACTATTCACGACATATCAGAAATACTTAACTCAGACAATGGAACAATGTTCACAAGTGCTGAACTTCTGAAGTTCATGACACCTAATAGTGCAAAATATATCAGAACCTCTGTATCACCTCTCTTCAAATAGATCGGCTAAACACAAGAGTTAGAAAAGAAACCATGATTCATTAAAGATAGAAAGAGCATTTGAGGTTGACAATTCAGTATAGGCGAAGAATTTTGCAGTGGACCAAACTGGCTGTCAGGAGTTGTGGCTAGGATTGGGCCATCATTTTATGAGACAAAAATGAAGGTTTGTGATGAAACACAGAAGAGCCAGTGGTACTGCCTTATCCAATTATGCCAGCAAATAGTGTTGTGTGTCCAAGGAATTAAGTGATTGATCAGCCAGTGGCCAGCCAAAGTGCTGCTCCCAATGTTCCTGAGGGAATAATGGGAAGTGAAGTACAGATTCATATGGGGAGTCCAAGTGAAGCAAATCCAACTGAAATTACCTCTGTAGTTGAACCAGAACCAATTTTGCTATGCAGCTTCCAGAGAAAGAGAAAGTCCCCCTGTCAGACTGAGTTTAATGTTTAAAATGTTCATTATTGTTATTGTTTTGGAAACTGTCAGTTAATTATGTATTGTATAATGAGGAACTTAATGGAGGAGGGTTGTAGTGGCTGACCCGTTTACATTGGAAGGTGATTATGCAATGAGAAATGAGTGTGCGGGAATTTTGGTGCACAGCTTGACTTTTGCAGCCAGAGCCCCAAAGACTGGGTCATCTATCTCAAATGTTCTTCCTACTTTTGACGCATCATCCTTCTTTTTCTGACAACTCTAACTTGTCTCCATCCTCCTTGCAAAATTTGGAACTACCAGATTTAACCTAGTTCTCAAGCTTAACTCATCAGCAGCTCAGCTGGAGTTATTCCAGGGTTGGTTTGCGGGGTGAATTCTAGAGAGCTAGATGTGGAAACAATATCAGAGTACTTTGTGTATGTGTGTGCTTGTAAATAAACCATTGCAATTCACTAAACTGACTGGTGGTCATCAACACTTGCAATTATTACACCTATAACTGAAATATTAAGTAAATTTTAAAGGTCAAATTTATTGACAGTGGTCTTCTACTGGTGCAATTAGTTGATCAATTACCTCTTTGACTGTGGTGTTCTTAATATTTGAATAGAAAATAAATTAAATCTGAGCTTGAACAAATAAGATCAAAGAAGTGCATCAATGTTGCCAAATAACCAAATGTTCAACTAATGAAGAAAGTGATAGTTATTGATTTTTCTGGAGTGTGTTTTTTGCATTGATGATAATATCATTTTGCATATGCTTGTAAGCAATGAGAAAAAGTTTGACAGGACCAACAATCATTGTGGTGAATCAAGTCAATCAGGAGTTGCTACTGAGTTCTGTAATGCTATTATTTCTCTGATAAGAACAAACAATCAGTTGCTTCATTCACGAGAGAATGTTTCATTTTCAAAAATCCATAAAAGTTCTCAATTTTAAAGGCCAAATAATTTTAAATATTTTGAAGGAATAAGAGCAATATCTTCAGCACAGCTGAGGATTTTATCTACTGTGTTTGAGACAGGGTATTTATATCTATTAAAACAATATATAAATATCATCTGTTAATTAAATATGTCAAATGCATCTTTTAATATCTCCAATTTTAACTCCACGATGTTTCAAGAAACATTCTTCTTGCTAGAATTTCTACTTTCCTCATGCCCCTTATGCCAAGCTACCCTCTAGTCTCACATACTTCCAAGTCAAGCTCTACCCTTCTATCCACTTTCATGCCCACTGTGCCAAACTCTGGCACTTCCAAGTCCTTTGACCCCACTCTACATTTTGTAGAAATAATGAACAGCATAGTGAATAGTGGAGTTTGTTTAAAAAAAAGCACTTTCAAAAAATGTAATCCACTGACAATTTTCTCCTATGCTTGAAAAGCCCAAACTACTAAAAGTGTCAATCATCCAGGCCCTTTGAAATTTTGAAAGTCACAAATCACAAATACTTGAAGCCACTCAATTTGTGTCGACAAACAGTATGAGATTTTCCAAGGAACTCAGAGAGCCTGAGCTACAATCAAACATTATTTCTTCTGGGGCAGCAGTTTTACTATTCTGGTAGCTGTCTGGCTTTCCAAAGTAGGCTGTTGTTGGCTAAAGGAATGTTAGGGGGTGGGAGGGTGGTTGTCAGGTGCTTGGGGGAATAGTCAAGATGTCAGGAGAGTAGCCAGCTGATGGTCAGGGTGGTACTGGGGGGTAGTTTGGGGTTCGGTAGTATTGTTACTGATGAGTTAGATCTGGCTTAATCCATGTAACTTTTCCTGAGTAGCTGTTCTGCTAAGAGACTTAGAACCATCCGAACCTGACTAAGTCTGTGTTTTGGAGGGTCCATTTGTTGGCCTCAATGGAACTGAAATATCCAGGCAATTTCCTTGCAATCCTTGCCTGAGGGCTTGAGGTTTTTTCACATCTTTTGGGATACTTTAAGGGTGTCACTGTCCAAGGAATGGAAGTTCTGGGCTAATGTTATTCAAAGTTTCAAGTTAAACCTATAAAACAAAAAGTTTGGATGGAAAGTAGGTGGGATTTCTTCATGCAAAGTACAAGGATTTTGATTCTTGTTTTTTTTTTAATTAAGCTTTTTAGCATAATGTCAGGCAATCATAGGTTTCCAGATTTAATTTCGTAATCACTCTTGAATGTCTTATCCTGTCAAATCAAAGAAAACCTTGAATTCGAACTTACTGTCATTGATTCTGGATCAAAAAAATCCAAGAAAATGATGATAATCCTATAAGTGCACCAATGAGTTTATATATAACCGGAAGTCAAATCAAAGACATAGGGCAGGATTTTAAACCTCCCTTGTCTCAAACTGTAAAATCCCGTCCAAGGTCAACAGACTTTTCCACGATCCACTCTTTGCCCAGTCTGATTCGTGTGGTAGGCAGGACTTTAACATTCCAGCCATAATTAGTTATTATAGGCTGATAAAAGTTTCAGTAATTTTTGGAAAAATATGGCCACCTGCTCAGCTAAAGCATCTGAAACTCAGTCAAGCATTTGTAATGGAACAGCTGTCATAACAGAAGCTCCCACCTCCACCTGTGGAATAACTAACCACTTCAATTTCAAGACTGTGTAGACCAAAATCTTCAGGAGCAGGATTATATTTAAACAGTAAGATTTGCTGGTCTAGTTAAATCAGAACACAAAAGCATAACAGCTGTGACATTTTCTTATATTTTTGAATAGGACTTATTTTATTCAGTGGACAAAGTACTATCATACACATGAACAATCATACAATGCTGTATACAATTCAATATAAAGATCAACCTACCTTTAAATGACAGTCTCTAAAATTATTCATTGCATTCACTATCTACATTACAATACAGCACCTAAAAATGACATTTGAAGGTAAGAAAACATTTTAAACGATCTTTCAGAATGTCCCCATTTCCTTAGCAGATCTTCCATTTTCTTCACAAATTCTCTTGTCAGTAGACTGTGATTAGTGGTATGCTGTAAGGATCAGTGCTGAGGCCTCCACCATTGACAATGTGTATTAAGGACTTAAACAATAAGAGTAATGTATCTGTGTTTCCGGAAGATACAAAGTTAAATGGGAATGTAAACTATAAAGAGGACACAAAGAGGCTGAAAAGAGATGTAGACAGATTAAGTAAGTGGGCAACAAAGTAGCAAATGGAATATAATGTGGTAAAGTGGAAGGTCATTAGAATAGAAAAGCAGAATATTTTATAAAAAGCATGAAGCTTGTAAATGTTGATGATCAGAGAGACGACGGGGCGGGATCTCATACAAGAAACACTGTTAGTTACGAAGGTAGAGCAAGTAATTAGGAAAACATGGTATGTTGACTTTTATTGCAAGGGGATTGGAGTAAAAGAATAATTAAGTTTTGCTACAATTTTACAGTGCTTTAGTGAGAATGTAAATGGAATACTGTATGCAATTTTCATCTTCATATTTAAGGAAGATGTCCAGTGAAGACATGTCCTATTTACAATTTTAAACGTGGACTTCATTCCATGTATAATTTTATGGAACTGTATTTTATTTAAAAAAATAGTCTGCTAGATGGTTGTTGAAGTTCAGGTGACTTTCCATGCAGTATATCTCAAGTCTCCAGAAAATTCCTCATTAAACTTCCTAGCCAAGGCCATCCCCACGCCTCCGCTACTTGCCTTCAAACAACTGTGCAACCTCAAACAGACCGTTGTTTGCAGCAAACTACGCAGCCTTCAGGAGAACAGTGACTACAACACCACACAACCTCTGCAAGACATGCTGGATCATCAACACTGATGCCATCATCACACATGAGAACACCATCCACCAGGTACACAGCACATACTCATGCAACTCTGCCAACATTGTCTACCTCATATGCTACAGAAAACGATGCCCCAAGGCATGGTACATCTGTGCAGAAGCTATGATAATGGATGAACGGACATTGTTCACCAATCACCAGACAGGAGTGTTCCCTTCCTGTTGGGGAACACTTCAGCAGTCAAGTGTGTTCAGCCTCCAATCTTTGGGTAAGCATTCTCCAGGGTGTCCTCCAAGATGCATGACAACAACTGAAACAACTACATGGTGACATCAACAAGTTCCATCCCAAGAATCACCAAGCAGAAACTGATAGCCAAGTTCTGTACGCATGAGGGCGGTCTCAACGCAGGATATTGGGTTCATGTCACACGACCTATAACTCCCACCATTTGACCTGGGCTTGCAAGATCCTACTAACTGTCCTGGCTTGAGACAATTCGCACTTCTTTAGCTTATGATTAAACTCTGTCCACTCGCATTGTCTGTATCTGTAAACACTTGATTACCTATAAAAACTCACGTTCCAATCATTACATTGCAATTGAGAGTTTATCTGTATATGCCCTGATTGTGAAGCCAACTCTCCACTCACACAATTTTATCTTACCCTAAAAGATAAAAAAAAAGATAAAAGGGCAGCACTCTGAAAGGTCATGATACTAAATAAACCTGTTGGACTTTAACCTGGTGTTGTGAGACTTTTTACTGTGCCCACCCCAGACCAATGCCGGCGTTTCCATATCATGATTATATTGCATGGAGGAGCAGGCTTGATTCGACCATGTGGTCTATTTTTTATATCCTTGTGCTTTTGAACCTGATGTTTCTTTAATGTGCATCCAAAACCCCACACCACCAGACAAAAATTGGTGTGCATGAAGAAATCCAATTTCTGTTCCCTATTCAAAATGGAGAACCTGACCCAAGCAGGGGTGGGTGTGTGTTTGTACACAAGGCTTTCCCAATCCACAAAATGCCAGAGGGAAAATGGTGTGATACCAGGAATGCAGAAGGAATTTGGATTTCCTCCAAAATAAAGTGGAATCATTTTTCTTTGTTCATTCGTAGGAGATGGGCATCACTGGCAGATAGCATTTATTGCCCATCCCCAGTTGCCCTTGAGAAGATGGTGATGAGCTGCCTTCTTGGAATAGTCCACGTGCTGTGGGTTGACCCACAACACCATTAGGAAGGAAATTCCAGGATTTTGACCCTGTGACTGAAAGAATGATGATATATTTCCAAGGTGAGTGACTTGGAGGGGAACTTGCAGGCGGCGGTGTTCCCATGTATCTACTGCCCTTGTCCTTCAAGATGGAAGTGACCATAGTTTTGGAAGGTGCTGTCTAAGGATCTTTGGTGAAATGCTGCAGTGCATCTTATAAATAGTACATACTACTGCTACTGAATGTCGGTGGTGAAGGGAGTAGATGTGGTGCCAGTCAAGTGGGCTGCTTTGTCCTGGATGGTGTCAAGCTGTTTAAGTGTTGTTGGAGCTGCACTCATCCAGGCAAGTGGGGAGTATTCCAACACATTCCTAAACTAGTACCTTGTAGATGATGGACAGGCTTTGGGGAGTTAGAAGGTGAGTTATCCATCATAATTCCTTAACCTCTCACCTGTTTTTGTAGCCACTGTTTATGTGGCAAGTCCAGTTGAGTTTCTGGTCAATGGTAACCCCAAGGATATTGACGGTGGAGGATTCAGTGATGGTTACACCATTCAATGTCAAGGGGCAATAGATAGAGTGTCTCTTATTGGTGATGGTCATTGCCTGGCATTTGTGTGGCGTGAATGTTACTTGCCACTTGTCAGCTTAAGCCTGGACATTGTCCAAATCTCATACGCTAAAAGGTGCATCTGCACCTACATAAAAATTCAGCCCCCAGTTCTGAGAGATAACAAAAGGCACTTGTCTACATTCCAAGAAAATTACAATATAACAAAGTGCCTTAAACATAGTTCAAGGTTAATTTGTTAAAAAGAAAATAGATTTCTGCTGAAAATTATTAAGATGACAAAAATAATTAAATTTTAAAAATTGTAATGCATTTAGCATTCCTTTGCACAAGTGCTTTAGGGGGAAGAAAGGTTAAATTAGAAATTCATGATCCATTTTCTCGCTAAGCCAATTACTCGCTAAGTAATTTACTGCCCTCATGATCTACTCTTACTGTAGAATGTAAAATGTGCCTAAATGTTAATAGAAATTAAATGTTACACAGAATATTTATGAACTGAATTATATACTTTCAGTTGAAACCCAAACAAAATTCTTGGAATTCTATACTAATCTTTATACTGTTCCTTTTTTTTTCGTCTGACTGCAGAGATTGCTCTCAGTAAGCCAAGTTCTAGCATTTGCTTGGATAAATCCATCTCCTTCATTCTGATAATGAAATAACACACAACAATAATATTAAAGAATTGGATCATTTGTTTTGATGTTGATTTATTGCCAAATGTTGATCAGGACGTGGTGGGTGAATTCCCTTGCACTTTTTCAAAGGTAATAAGAGATAGTAGCAGGAGTAGACCATTTGATTCTATATGTCCCTGGTGGTACGGTGGCATAGTGGTTAGCACTGCTGCTTAATGCCAGGGACCTGGATTCAATTCTGACCTTGGGTAACTGTCTGTGTGGATTGTGCATACGTTCTCCCCATGTCTGTGTGGATTTCTTCCGGGTGCTCCGGTTTCCTCTCTAAAAATGTGCAGAGGGGAAGATTGGTCATGCTGAATTACCCTTTAGTGTCCAAAGTTGTGTAGGTCAGGTGGATTAGCCGTGGTAAATACACGGGGTTATAAGAATGAAGGATCATAAAGTCATAGAGGTTTACAGCATGAAAACAGGCCCTTCAGCCCAACTTGTGTATGCACCTTTTTTTAAACTCCTAAGCTAATCCCAATTACCCGCATTTGGCCATATCCCTCTATACCCATCTTACCCATGTAACTATCTAAATGCTTTTTAAAAGACAAAATTGTACTCGTCTCTACCACTACTTCTGGCAGTTTGCTCCAGACACTCACTACGTGAAAAAATTGCCCCTCTGGACGCTTTTGTATCTTTCCCTTCTGACCTTAAACCTATGCCCTCTAGTTTTAGACTCCCCTACCTTTAGGAAAATGTATTAACCACCTGCCTTATCTTTGCCTCTCATTATTTTCTAGACCTCTTTAAGGTAATCTCTCAGCCTCCTATGCTCCAGAGAAGAGAGTCCCAGTCTATTCAGCCTCTCGTTATAACTCAAATCATCAAATCCCAGTAGCATTCTAGTAAATCTTTTTTGTACTTTTTCTAGTTTAATAATATCCTTTCTATAATAGGGTGATCAGAACTGCAGGCAGTATTCCAAGTGTGGCCCTACCAATGTCTTATACAACTTCAACAAGATGTCCCAACTCCTGTGTTCATTGCTCTAACTGATGAAACCAAGCCTGTCAAATGCCTTCTTCACCACCCTGTCCATCTGTAACTCCATTTTCAAGGAGCTATGAAGATGTACCCCTAGATCTCTTTGTTCCGTAATTCTCCCCAACGCCCTGCCATTAACTGAGTAAGTCCTGCCCTGCTTCAATCTACCAAAATGTATTACCTTGCATTTGTCTAAATTAAACTCCATCTGCCATTCGTCAGTCCACTGGAGGGGTTGGGTAAGATGGTTCTATTGGAAAGTTTGTGCAGGCTCATTTGGTCAAATGACCTCTTTCTTCACGGTAGGGATTCTATAGTTCTCTTCTATGGTTCAAATATACTTTATGTTATATACCATATATACCAATTTACAACATTTCTCTTACAACTAACAAATTGATCATGTTAACTTTAGGTCTTCTGCAACTTCATTGGGATTCAGGTTATTTCCGTTCGTCCAGAATCAGTCTGACAAGAGCAACATGTTTTACACTGTGTGCTCTGCAGGGAGTTACCTTAGTAGTTGCAATTTCTATGCTTGCCCTTGTTCTTGTACAGGACCACAATCTTTGTATCACATACGTCCTCGGACACTGGCCTTTCTCTCCAGCAGAAACAGAGACATTTGTGCAGATGCTTCAGGAGTGTTCATTTCCTATGAGTTCAACATAGCATCTAGAGCTTTGCACATGGCAAATGGATCAAATCTCTGCAATGACAAACAGGCTTTCTATGCTGTCCAGAGCTCTCTGGATGACAATATTTTCCCCAGAGAGCAACTCAGTGTCCATGATCCATCCATCTCTTCAACTGTTTAGTGCAGTTGATGATGACCTCCCCTGCCTTTTTAATATAGTGACATTTATTTGTTGATGGACCAGTTGTCTTTCTAGTTCTTTCATATATGCTCCGAGCGTTCCTTATGTCAAAGGACGTCTGGATATTCTGGCAAAGTTGTAACCAGAAGTCATGGCACACTGCCTTGCAGTCTGTTGGCCATTCCTTCAAGTGCATTCAGAGACTTATAGCTTTGATATCTCTTGTAATTAATGAGAGCTGACCACTTGGCTCCAATGACAGGTGCCATCAATGTGAGGTTAGCCTTAAACTAGTCAGTATAGTTCCACTTTTTCTTTCCACATGAAAGAGATTGTAAATGGTTCTGAAAGTAGGTTCTATTTCACCAGTACTCTCTTTGTGGGAATACCAGAGAGTAACTGTTCAATCAATCCTGGGTAGTCAGTATAGCTGACATTAATACAAGGCCAACATTTCCATTTTGAATGCGAAAACTGCAAGGTTTACATCATAACTTCGGAGCACATCAGAAAGTGATTTGTGTCTCAGTCAGCACAGTGGTTGCTGCATGTGTTGAGAATGTTATTTAGAGAAACATGTCTAGTGATCAAATTCAGGGTGGCATGGTAGCACATTGGTTAGCACTGCTGCTACACAGCTCCAGGGACCTGGGTTCGATTCCCGGCTTGTCTGTATGGAGTTTGCACGTTTTCCTCATATTTGCATGGGTTTCCTCCATGTGCTCCAGTTTCCTCCCGCAGTCCAAAGATGTGCGGGTTAGGTTGATTGGCCATGCTAAAATTGCCCCTTAGTATATTAGGATGCTTAGGTTAAGAGGGATTAGCAGGTGGGATATGGGAGTAGGGCCTGGGTGGGATTGTGGTTGGTGCAGACTCGATGGGCTGAAGGGCCTCCTTCTGCACTGTAGCGTTCTATGAAGCTGGTTCTAGTGCCCTGATTTTGAATTTTTCCAGGACACCTTGAGGTATGATTTATTCTGGAAAAGGTATTAGTTACACACATGTCTTGGCTGCAGTAAAACTCAAATAATCTTTGTGCATTCTCATTTATTTTTCCTAGAATGTGATGGCTGAGGCTGGAGAGCTATACTTTTATGGTCCACATCCACTCTTGCATTGTAATTCCCACTAGTAGGCAAAGATGTTCTAACTTAGCAACTCTGCTGATTGTAGTGTTATGCTCTCCATGGAACTGGTTTTTCTCCTATGCAGTGGAGCACAACATTGGAGCATAGATACTCATGTGGTTAACCTGCCCTATTTGATTAAAGAGGTGGATGGAGAGAGCACATTCATGGAGAGAGAATCATTTGTGGGGGACTTGGTCATTGAGAGTGGCAGATTCCTTACTGTGAAGCCTACACTTTTTTCACATGTTTCCTGTGAATTCTTCCCTGTACAGATGAACATATAATGGTTTTCTTTCAGTGATCAACTCGGTGAACCTGCTCTCTTGTAGGGAGTTTACGTCAATACTCAGCCTTGTCAAGTTTAACGTTGATCATATCATAGAAACCCTACAGTACAGAAGGAAGCTATTCAAGCTCACACCACCAATAATCCCACCCAAGTCCTATCCCCATAGCCCAATATTTACTCTGCTAATTCCCCTGACAGTAAGGAGCAATTTAGCATGACCAATCCACCTAACCCAGACATCTTTGGACTGTAGGAAGAAACCAGAGCACCTGGAGGAAACCCATGCAGACATAGGGAGAATATGCAAACTATGTCTTGTGCATGTTATCGACCAGCCATATGTTATCTGTCAGTCTTGTACATATGGTCCTGATGTGGAATGGGACACTAAAAGTGCATGATCAGCTATGATTGTATTGAATGGTGGCACAGGCTCGAAGTGCCAAATTGTCGATTCATGCACCTATTTCCTATGTTTTTTTCTATATTTCTGGTTTGCCAGCTGTAGATAGGCATCTTTTTTTCTTTTCATTTGTTTTGTTTGTTTGCTTGTTGTGATGGATTCTATCCATTTGTTGAGCAGTGTCTGTAAAGTTCCAAGTACTGATTGAAGCAGAAAAACTATGGTGGGTCAGCAGTTTACTTATCCTAAGATGAGCCAATAACTGACCACTGGGACATGATGGTCTCGCCCAATATTGAAGACAGCATGTTGCAGTCATTCTCTGTGCCAGTTGGGTTGGGCTTACCATTCGCAACTACTGTATCTCATGCTGTTAACGTGCTGTAAATTTGAAGTATCTTCTCCGGTGTAAGCCTGGCTTGGTTGCAGGTGTTGCTGATGTCAGTCTGCCTTTGGGCATCAATCCAGATTTTTACCCCCTTAGGTTCCACCCTTTCAAGGTATCCACGAGACAGTAAAATTATTTGTCCATAACTATGAGTTTGTTTCATGATTGCCAGGGCCAGTCCACACACCAGTGAGCCTTCACATTGCATGTCTGGGAGCCAAACCTCTTCTAAGTTCTTCCAAAAGTTTAGCCTGAGGCAGTGAAACCCCAAGTTTCTATATGGCACCACAAGGACGCATAGCTGAGTATTTGCTAACAGAGAGGCTGTGTATTGAAAGGAAGAGCCTTATGGCTTTGGCTTTCTGTTTCAAATGTGCTGGCGAGTGCTTTAAGGTGAAAATGAGAAGCAGCAATGCAAACAATTTAAGAGAGCATGCTAGCTCTTTTCACCATACACACTAAATGTATCACATCAAACTATTAGATACAATCTAATGGGACAGAGAATGGGGAGGTGACCTGATAATTGGCCCCCTCCCAAAAAATTAAACCAGTCGAGCAACTGCTGCAGGAAGCAGCCGGGCCAGGACCTCAGTACTTCTAGTTCTGTTGTGTTTCTGTTACTTGATTAACTTTTTAAAATTATTGACAGCTATTTGGCAATTTCACACAAGTTCTGATTGAATTGTATTCAGTTAATTCACAAAATGTTACACAATTAGGAATTTTACTATATAAATAAGAATATGAAAAACTAAATCCAATCACAGTATATTACAGTGCAGAAGAGACCCATCAAGTCTGCACCATTGCATGAAAGGCCCTGACTTACCCACCTAATCCCACTTGCTAGCACTTGGCCTATGAAAGCCTTGTGGCAATCCCAAGTGCATTTCACTCAACCAAGCTAATGAAAAGGTTAAGTCAGCAAAGAACCATTGAATCACTACAGTCAGAAACAAGCCATTTGCCCATGCAAGTCTGAACTGCCTTTTTGACAGAATATCTTACTCAGACTCATCACTGTAAGGAGACGCATTTACCATACCTCTAACCGAACATCTTGGGACTGTAAAAGGTTGCTGAAGCACCAGGAGGAAACCCACACAGACACAGAAAACGTGCAACCTCTCCACAGACAACTAGTCAAGGTTAGAATTGAACCTGGGTTCCTGGCACTGAGGCAGCATTGCTAGTCACTGTAATGCATTCCTTTTCTGTTTTTTATTGAGCAATTAAAGACTCTTACAAATCTGTTCCTCTAATTTTGGCATTTAAAAGACAAGTGTGGTGAATGAAATTTAGTATATGACTTTATAATTGGTAAAATATATGAAGAACATTCTTAAATATGATTGTCAATCCCTTCTCAATTTTATTTCTTTAAATTGTCAGAATGACCTTTACTTCTCTGAAGCTAAACATTTTGTTGAAGAAAATCTAAAAGTTAATGGTGTCTAGTAGTTGGAATTTGTGCATTTACTATTTCTTGTCTGTCTTGTCTGCCCAGAACATATAACGCAAAAAGAACTATGCTTATCAGGAACAAATAGATAGAGAAAATTAAAGTTTATTTAAGCGTAGGAATTTCAGGTTATCAGTGGAGATAATAATATCCTAAATGTCTTATTTTACAGACTGTCATTGGAACTTCTTAATGCAAATTCCATTAAGTACTCTTTCTTTCCTCCTTAATTTAACAATTGGATTCTGTCCAAAAGAATAGTTTTGCTTCTACGATTGTGATCTATACATAAGAACAACGTTTTTGTCTGTTGATCTTTTCGTAATCCGTTAGTGATTTATAAAGCATGGTTTTTGGGACACCTCACCGTTAGAATTGACCAACTCGTTGAAACCTGACAAAAAAGGATCTGCTAACATAAAGATGATACAATGTGGTGCCGTACTTCTCAGAGATTTACAGTGTGATTCATTTCCTTTTTCTCAATTCAGAAATAGTCTTTATTCGTAAAATTTGTAACAACACATTACGAAACATTTCATCTTCAAAATTATATAAAGTGCAATAAAATTTGGCTCATACAATATTTTCAATTCCTGCGTGCCTCAAACAATTGTAATTCTCTTAATATAAACAGTGTACATTTTATGTCAAGTAAATGACCTGAGAGCAAAATATTTCAACTTAAAAAATTACAGAAAATGCAATAGCATTCAACTTTCCTTCATTCAGCATGTTTCTCTTTGAGATGCCTCAACACAATTTCAAGACTCTTGATATTTACCATCTACATTGAATGCAAGTCGTACAAGATGAGAGGGTTCTACAAATTTTCCAACCCCTCAGTATACTCTGGCTGAAAGGCCTCAGTGAGCAACCTTTCCCCATTGCACCTCTGTGGCAGCTTTCCAAACTTCAATACATCCATTCAGGTACTTACAAAACCTGGTTCACTAAGTTATACTTTCTTCGAGGAGTACCATTTTGCAAGCAGATTAAAAGGTTTCCACCTTAAAGTCTTGAGTTATTAATATTTTAATGTTTACATCAAAAAAGACCACAAACTTTTTATATTTCTAATTTGAATTTATTCTTTGAAGCATAGGGCCAGACTTTATGGTGTCTCATACTGTCCCCCAGCTATAAAGTTGGATTTGAGCTTTCCAAAATGAAAAGCAGCTGTGATTTAGTGGACAATTGCCAATTAATAGGCTGGAAGCAGGATTTATGCTCTTTAATGACAGATGTCCTGCAAAAGAGATCTGTCAGCCATTTGGATGGCCAGCAACTCTTATTCCTGCACCACAAGGCAGAACCCACAGAGATTGCCACTGGAGCTGGACATCAAGATAAGTGCGTGACATTTCACTCAGGTCAGGCTGGCTGCTTTAATGAAGTGATGGTGGACCAAGTTTGAGAGACCAGGAGGGGAGGGGAGAATGTTTAAAGGGGGAAGTGTTATCCCATTAGCAGCAACTGCATAATATTTCAGACAGATTGTGATTAGAGGTTAAGTAGCAACAAGGGTACATGCTGGATTTTGTGAATCCCCTACCTTGAAATAATGTGGAGTATTGGACATGACATTCAAATTATTGGGATGAATTTTGCCAGTCCTTTAGGAATGGGGACTGGGAGGCAAAATAGCTAGCAAAATACTGTGAGAAAGCACCAGGTGGTGTGTCTTAACACTTGCCCTCCCTCTGGGCCAGGAGCTTTTGGGGGCAGGCTGCCATCCTTACAAGGGTGGCTGCCTCAATGGCAACCACTTAATTTTCTGTTGCAAACAAAATGCAGTCCAATGCCCATTCACCATTGAAATAAGGTTAACCTCTTCTTTTAATCATAGTGACAGAATTTCTGCCACCTCTGCACAATTCTGGTCAGTATTCTGGATTAGGCCTGTTTCACAATTCAAAACGATCAGGGCTGATCTTCAATCTCAACTCCACTTCTCACACTCAGCCTTATCTTTAAATTTCCTCAATCTGTCTGAAATATTAATACTCAAAAATCAATCCATCATGGCTTGAATTTACTCAGTGACTAAGCCTCCATAATTCTCTGGGTTAGGGAATCCCAAAGATTCAGAACTCTTCAGTGAAAAAAATGCTCCTTATCTCAGATGTAAATGGCTAGCCCCTTATTCTGAGACTGACGATATGTCGTAGATTCCAAAACTATTGAAAGCATTTGATTAAGGATGATGTTTCTCTGTCAATAAGTCTCTGGTCCAACAAGGAAAGAAGTAGTGTTATATCTTGTTCTGAGAAATGAATTTGAGCAAGTGGAGGGTATTAGAAGATCATCTAGTTAATAGTGACCAAAACATAAAATGGCTTGAAGTAGTTATTTTAAAATGATTAATTTGAGAAGAACTTATTTCAATTATTTAAGAAGGGACCTGGAACAGGTAGATTGGAAAAGGTGATTGGAGAGCAAAATAGCAATGAAGGTAACAGAAAGAATTTAGAAAGACAGTGTGTTGGTGGAAATTTGGCACTGTCCTTCGAAGGGCATAGATCTAGCATTTAAAGATAATATGCCTTGGATGGCAAAGGAATATAAGTTAATGTAATTGGAAAAAGATGCCAGGAGCAAAATTTAATAATTAACCAAAAAGGTTATGAAAAATAGAAGAGGGAATAGAAAAAGCTAATAGAGAAAATAAAGAAAGATTATGAGAAAAGATTAACAGACAACTTAAATTGAATCCTAACATGTTTTATGAACATGTTAAGCAGTTGACTAGGAAGGAAATTAGACATATTAATGACTCAAAGCAAAATTTTCATGGAGGCAGAAGACATGACTGAAGTATTAAATAATTACTTTCTATCTGCTTTCATGATGATATAAAGGTTATATTAAAAGAGGGAATTTATGGATAGGATGGTGCAGAAGATGGCCAAAATCTTCAGTCTTCATTCTGTTGCTGGGATTTTCCAGTGCTGCTGATAACAAATAGAGTTTTGCTCAGGATGCCAAATTTTCCTTTCTTGTTTGCTATGGGTCCTACCACAATGAGACCAAAGATTCCCGCCCAAGATAAGCATTTGGACCACTTAAAACTGGTGTATGATACTTTGTCTAGTTGAAATGCATCCGAGAATATTGCAAGAAGCTAAGTTAAAAATAACGTAGACATTGGTCACAAACGTTCAGTTCTCATTGAATGCAGGAGTAGTGTCAGCACAGTGGTGGTTTGCTAATGTAATATCAGTATCAAGAAAGGAGCGGGGATAAACCGGGAAAATAAAGGCCAGTCAAGCTTGCATTGATGGTGGAGAAATTATGGGATAACATTATCAAGAATAAAATAAACATTCATTTGGAAAGGCGTGGATGAATCAAGGATGGCCAGGATTTGTTAAAGGCAGTCATGTCTGACTAGCTTGATTTAATCATCTGATGGAGTAACCGAGAAGACTAATCAAATAATGCAGGACTTCTGCAAAGCATTCAACAAAGTGGCAGATAGAAGACAAATTAAGATAATGGAATTGAGAATTAAGGTAAAAGTAGTATAATGGTTTCAAAATTGTTAAGTGAAAGGAAACAAAAGTTGATGGTAGATGGATTTTTGAAAAGCTGGAGGTGATTTTCAGTGGTGTTCCCCGCTGGTCGCTTATGATCCATTATTCTACAATTTTTATACACAACTTAGACTAAGGTTTAGGGAGCAGCATTATAATGTTTGCACACGATACAAAGTTTGGCAAAGTAGTAGATGGTGATGTAGCTAATTATACAGAATAGGACGATTTAAACAGGATGTAAAATGAGAAAAAGCATGGCAGATGGAGATCAACATTAATTACAGAATGATGCACTTTGGGAGGATTGATATAAAAATATAGTATACTTTAAAAGACACTATTTTGAAAAGTGTATATGAGCAGAAACTTGGTGTCCAAATACACAAATCCTTAAAGGTGACTGGGCAAATGAAAAATCTGGCACAAAAACACACGGATTATTTGATTGTTTAAATAAAGGAATAAGTTGTAAGAGCAAAGCAATCCTGCAAGTATGTTATAATTCACAATTTAGACCTGAGCTGGAGTATTGTGGACAATTGAAGGAACTATGTGACAGAAAAGACATAAGGGGCTTAGAATGAATACAGAGAAAGCTTCCCATGATACTACTTCAGTTATGAAAAGCAATTGGAAACGTTTGGATGACCTAATAGATGATGATTATGTTTCAAAATTTTAAATAATTTGGAGGGGTTTAAGGAGAAATATTTTCTTTCAGAGCGTTGTCAGGATCCGGAATACTCTACCTAAAAAGCTGAAGGAAAATAATTCCATAAGTAATTTTAAAAGGGTGTTCAACGGATACTTGAGGATGAGGTACTTACAGGATTCCAGATAAAAAGTGTGGATGTAGCACCAAACGTAACTGCTCTTTCAATGACTGACATGCCAAACCAAATTGTCTCTTTCTGTGTTTCTCTGATTCTGTGGTAACATTGGGTATGTGTTTGTAACAGATTCAAGCTCAGCATATTCTTGCATCTAATGCAAGAAAAATTCCTTCCTCATGTTCTTCATTATCAGCCTATAGTGCACCAAAGCTAATGGATGCACAAAGGTATTTAGCTCAAGGAAATTACATTTCACAATGCACATTGTCATAAGACAAACATAATTCCAATGCAAAATTCTGCAAGTGGGCCAACCAAGATAGAAAAACTCAACCATATTTAGGAGAGGAATGTAGATCATAAGGCCAAAATGTTTGAGTTGTGATAATAATGTTAAATTATGACATTATTCAAGTCCACATTTATATTTTAAAGAAGCTTGTAAAAATATTTATGGAAACTATTTTAATTTCATATTTAGGAAAATATTCTCATTTTCTTGCAGAATTCAATATACTTTAGAAAGAGTTGCAGAAAATATTTTTTCTTGTATTGCCAATGACAACTCATGGTTCATAGAACATAGAACATAGAACAATACAGCACAGAACAGGCCCTTCGGCCTTCGATGTTGTGCCGACCAAAATAAAAAGCAATGCCCCTCCTAACTAAACCATTCCCTTCTCATCCATATACTTATCAACTAACCTCTTAAACGCCACCAAACTTGGCGCATCTACAACAGCTGCAGGCAGGGCATTCCACTCCCTAATCACTCTTTGAGTAAAGAAATCACTCTTTGAGTAAAGAGTTCATTAGTGAATTAATGTCAGCTGTCAATGTTATTTTGGGTATTTTTGATCTAGTGTTGTTTTATTTGCACCTTCATGATATCTTTATCATTTACCACTCTTTTTTCAACTACCATTTATGTCACTTATATTTTTTAAAAAGTCGTCTATAATACATCAATTTATAGTAAATTGGTTGTGTCACACTTAATGTGGAGAATATCCTGCAATTATTACAAATTATGACATGAAAAATAATTAAAGATTTGGCTACTGAGCTTTGTTTCTCAACACAGGCTCAGTATTTGCAGAAAATTTATAAAATTTCAACATTTTTGCAACAAATGCTAATTTATTCCTGGCGATGTCAAGCAGTGCTTCCAGATTGCCATACAACATGTTCAGGACAGGTTTAGATAGTTTTTAACTAGGAAAAATAATATTTGGTGATTAAAAAACAGCTTGATCCCAGCTTTTCATTGTGTACAGTGCTATTCAAAATATTAGGGGACGTTATTCAGACATCGGTCTCAAACTCTAGTTGAGGGTAAGTTGCTGGTAAGTTTAGAGCTTGCTGTTACCAAAACTAAATGTTTTTTTAAGATGTTTTTATTCCCTTCAATTAATATTCCAACTTTGTTTATAAATTGTTAAAAATGCAATCTCAGTCTACCAATTAATTTATTGCACAGTTATGTATTCATGGTGGAAGATGCACTATACATTCAGTTATGAAAGTTTCAATTTTAAAATTCTCATCCTTGTTTTTAAATCCCTCCGTGGCTTCATCCTTCCCTGCCTCCCTAAACTCTTTCAGTGCCATAACCGTCTTGAAATATCTGTGCTCCCCTATTTCTAGCTTCTTGTGCATTCCAAATCATAATTACATTACCATTGTCGCTGTGACTTAAGTTGCCTACGCCCCAGATCTAGAATTCCTTCCTGACACTTGTCGCTTTGCCTCACCTTCCTCTTTTAAGAGACTTCGTAAAACCTACTCTTTGACTAGGCTTCCGATCACCTGACCTAATGTCTCCTTACATGGTCCCCAGGGAACAAGCAAACTTCAAGCTGCCTGCTGATTTGTAGGATGTTAGCATTAAACACATTGACAAGTGACTGCATTCCTTAACAAATACCCAGTGTGAGCAATGCCAGGACCACTTAAAACTACCCTGCACTGCATAGACTGCACCTCTTTAGATTCAGATGTATCTGGATTGAGATCGGGGTAATGAGATTCCCCTCAAGTGGGGGGGAGGATGTCAGGGCATCAGGGTGGGGAATACTGTGATTAGATGTGGTTATGGGGGAATTCCCTGAGGATCACGTACATGGATGATGTCTCATGCAGGAATCAATCTGGATTGAAAATAGTTACACTGAAGTCAAAAGTGCTTTTATTTCTAATTTTTTCAGAGCAACTATTAACACATCATCGGCAGAACCATCCATAGTTAGTAACTTAAATTGCTTTTTCAGATGGTTCCCAGCTCAGTGCAGTTGTCCAGAAAAAGTTTTCACTTCTGGACAATTGCCATGTAACCCTTTATCTGGGAACTTTCAAGAAGGATCCCTGGCACATCATTGGGTACACCCAAATCCAACGCTGGGGAGCCAGAAAGTTAAGTATAATTAACTTGTTTCAAAATTTTGTCTTTTGTTAAAAGACAAAAATAAAATTTTGTCTTTTATTTCCAAAGACCGCTAGGTTATTGTTTTGGCTATTTATGATCTATTGTTTGTTTTCTTAATTCATTCATGGGATATGGGCATTGCTGGCTGGCCTGCAGTTATTGCCCATCTCTAGTTTCCCTTGAGAAAGTGGTGTTGATCTGCCTTCTTGAATGACTGCAGTCCACATGCTTTTGGTGACTCACAATGCGATTAGGGAGAGAATTCCAGTATTTTGATCCAGCAACTGCGAAGCAATGGTGATATAGTTCGATTCCTGGCTTGGGTAACTGTCAGCGTGGAGTTTGCATGTTTTCCCCCTACCTGCATGGGATCCCTCCAGGTGCTCTGATTTCCTCCCACATTCCAAAAGACATGCTGGTTAGTTGCATTGGCCTTGCTAGTATCCAAACAGGTGCCAGAGTCTGATAACTCGGGGATTTTTCAGAATAATTTCATCCCAATGTTAATGTAAACCTACTTGTGACACTAATAAATAAACTTTATACATCTCCAAGTCAGGATGGTAAGTGGTCAGAGGGGAACTTGCGTAATGGTGTTCCCATGTATCTACTGCTCTTGTCCTTTACATGCAAGTAGTCATGGATTTGGAAGATGTTGTCTTATGCACTGCTGCTACTGAGCATCAGTGGTGGATGGAATGGATGTTTGTGCGTGTGGCGCAATACAGCAGGCTGCTTTGTCCTGGATGGTGTCAAGCTTCTACTTCATCAGTATGAGAACAAAGAGAACTACAGGACAATAACAGCCCTCCAAACCCATACTGATCACAATGCCCTAATTAAATGAAAATTAATTGGGGAAATGAAAACATGGTGGATCCAGTTGAATTTCTGGTCAATGGTAATCCAAAGGATGTTGACAGTAAGGGATTAAATGATGGTAATACAATTGAATGTCAAGGGGTAGTGGTTCGAGTGTTTCTTATTGGTGAGAATCATTGCCTGGTATTTGTGTGACACGAATGTTACCTGCCACTTGTCAGCCCAAGCCTGGATATTGTCCAGATCTTGTTGCATTTGAACAGTAACTGCCTCAGAATCTGAGGAGTCAGGATTGGTTCTGAATATTGTACAATCATTGGCGAACATGCCTACCTTTGACCTTATGATGGATGTAAGGTCATTTGATGAAATAGCTGAAGATGGCTGGGCACAGGACACTATCCTGAAGGATTCTGCAGAGTCATCCTGGAGCTGAGATGACTGATCCTTCACAATCACAAGCATCTTCCTATGTGCCAACCAGCAGTGAGTTTTCCCCTAGTACTCATTAATTCTAGGATGCCTTGATGTCACATTCAGTCAAATGCGGCTGACTTCCGCACTTTCACCTCAACTTTGGAATTCAATTCTTTTTGTTCATGTTTGAACCAAGGCTGTAATGAGGTGAGGAGCTGAGTAACCGTGGGGAAACTCAAACTGAACACCATTGAGCAGATTATTGCTGAGCAGGTGCTGCTTGATATCGCTGCTGATGGCCCCTTCCATCACTTTATTGATGTTTGAGAGTAAACCTATTGATTGGATTGGATATATCCTGCTTTTTGTGTACAGGACGTACCTGAGCAATTTTCCACATTGTTGGGTAGATGCCAGTTTTATAACTGTACTGGAAGAGCTTAGTTAGGAGAATGGCAAGTGAATGCAAGTTTTCAGTACTATTGCCAGATCTTTATCAGAGCCTTTGCAGTATCAGTGCCTCCAGCTGTTTCTTGATATCATGTGGAGTGTATTGAATTAGCTGGAGACTGACATCTGAGATACTGGGGACCAATGGAGGCTGAGATGGATCATCCACCTGGCATTTCTGGCTGAAGATTGCTTCAGCCTTATCTTTTGCACTGATGTGGTGAGCCTCCCATCATTAAGGATGAGGCTTCTCCTCCAGTGAACAGCTGAATTCACAATTCACAACTGATTGTGACAGGGCTACAGAATTTGGATCTGATCCATTGGTTGTGGGATAGCTTAGCTCTGTCTATAACTTGCTATTTATGCTGTTTGGCATGCGAGTAGCATGTGTTCTAGCTTCACCAGGTTGACACCTCATTTTCAGGTATGCCTGGTGCTGCTCCTGGCATGTCTTTCTGCATTTCCTACTGAACCAAAGTTGATCCCCTGGCTTGATGGTAATGGTTGAGTGGGGGATATGACATGTCATAACATTGTAGACTGGAATTTTGCTGCTGTTGATGGCCCACCGTGCCATACTTCAGTTGTTAGATCTGTTCAAAATCTGTCCCATTTAGCATGGTGATAATGCCACACAGCAAGATGGAGGGTATTCTTAATGTGAAGGCAGAACTTTGTCTCATTACTCTTACCAATACTGTCGTGGACAGATGCATCCACGGATGGCAAATTGGTAAGGATGAAATCAAGTATGTTTTTCCCTCTTATTGATTTCCTCACCACCCGTTGCAGTCCCAGTCTAACAGTTATATCCCTTAGGACCTGACCAGCTTGACCAGTAGTGCTGCTGCTGAGCCACTCTCGGTGGTGGACATTGAAATCCCCCACCCAGAGTACATTTTGGGCCCTTGTCACCTTCACTACTTCCTCCAAGTGTTCATCAACATGATTCATTAGCCGAAGATGGACAGTATATGGTAACTAATATGACGTTTCCTTGGCCATGTTTAACCTGAAGCCATGAACTTCATGGGGTCCATTGTCAATGTTGAGCATTCCTAGGGCAATTCCCTCCTGACTGTATACCGCTGTGTCACCACCTCTGTTGGATCTTTCCTGCCGATGGGACAGGAGTATTCAGAATGGTAATGATGGCGTCTGGGGTGTTATCTGTAAAGTATGTTCGATGGGAATGACAATGTCAGGCTATTGCTTCACTGGTCTCTCCCAATTTTGGCACTTGCCCAGGCTTTGCAGGGTTGACAGAATTGTTTGTTTTGCTGATGTCTTTTCTGGTACCTAGGTTGATACCAGGTGATCTGTCTGGTTTCATTCCTTTTTACTGACTTCACAATTGAGTGACTTGGTAAGCCATTTCAGAAGACAATTAAGAGTCAACCACATTACTGTAGATCAGGTAAGAACGGAAAGTTTCCTTCCCTAAAGGATATTTGTGAAATCAATATTCTTCCACGAGGATGGGTTTTTACAACAGTTGACAATGGTTTTATGATCATCAGATTTTTAATAAAAACATTTTTTTTATTGGATTCAAATTCTGTCATTTGCTGTAGCGGGATTTGAATCTGATGTTCTTCCCCTGGAAAAATATGAAAACATTGATGAAAGGAATAAAACACTTCTGCTGTTCCTCAATACACAGAGCCGTCAATGCAGAGAGCCCTCGCTGTCCCTCAACGCCGGGAACCCTTGACACCGGAGCCCTCGTTGTCCCTCGACACCGGGAGCCCACAGTACCACTATAGATAACTTCATGGTGCCCAGTAAGATGGTAGCTACATATTCAATGGTAAACTTCAAAAGAGAATGAGATAAATGCATGAAGGAAAAAAAAATGCAGGGACATGGGAAAGATCAAAGGAGTAAAATTAACTGAATTGGTTTTTGAAAGAGCTGACACCAACTCAGTGATCTGAATGGCCTCCTTTGTTTTACTGTTATATTCTATTATGGAAAAGTGTGAGAGCTTGAGACATTAGGAGACAGTCTGCGCTTAGCCTTGAGAGATTTTGTAGCTTCTGGGTATTAGCAGATGATGAGTGCTCTGGACATTGAGAAACAGTGAGAGCTGAAGGTATTGGGAGATGATGAGGACTCTGGATATTGGATATGATGAAGGCTCTTGGTACATGAGAAAATAAGAACTGTGAGCAGGAGTAGGCCACCTGGCCCTCAAGCCTGCTCTGCCATTCAAAATAAAATCACGGCTGATCTTTTTGTAAACTCAGCTGCAGTTACCTGCCTGCTCACCATAACGCTTAATTCCTTTACTGTTTAAAAATTTATGTATCCTTGCCTTAAAAACGTTCAGTGAGGTAGTCTCAACTGCTTCATTTCACAGATACACAACGTTTTATGTGAAGAAGTTCTTCCTCAACTCAGTTGGGTATTGGGAGATGATGAGATTCTGGGTGTTGGAATATGATGAGGACTCCGGGCATTAGGAGATGATGAGGCTCTGGATATGGGAGATCACATGGTCTGGATATAGTGAGATGATGAAAGCTCTGGATATTGGAACATGATGAGGACTCCAGATATTGGGATTTGATATGGCCTCCAGCTGTTGGGACATGATGAAAACTTTGCACGTTGGGAAAGGATGAGGACTCCACCTTTTGTAACATGAGATTTCCAGGTATCTAGAAGTGACAAAATCTCCGGTTGTTAGGAAATGATGAAGACTCTGAGAAGAACAGCTTTATTCAAGCAGCCCCACATTCCACGGCACAACCAACACTTCTAACCTCTCTCCAGCACAACAGCAAGTCAGAACCAACTATTCACCATTTTCCTTTTCTTGCTTCAGTTTCCCCTCTTTCTATGTTTATGTATAAAGTCAATGTTTTCCTCAGAGACTGAACCTGTAGGCTGCTCTTGCCAATTTTCCCTAAATGTTTGTCTTTTTACAGCAATTCTGATATAAAGGTATTCTACACACAAAATTTACAGAGCCCAGGTTTTCATCTTGGCATCAAACCATCTTTGCTTTTCTGCCTGTATTAGGTCTTGCTTTGCTGGATTTTTCCTTTTGAGCAAGGACAGTTTTATAGATTCATTCCAGCACCTGCTTTCTTCTCTCCGAAGCCTGTGATTGGTTATCTAAATAGTTCCTAAAGTACCATTTTCTTCAGCTACAAGTTCTGCTTTTATTACTTCACTGTTTCAATACTAGAGACCCTTCTCCATCAAAAATCCAATTCCTACAACCCCAATAGTTAAAATGGAATGACTGGTTCATGACATCCAGGAGTAGTGGGTAATGATGGGAAAGAATTTTAGGAGGTAATGATAATAAATCAAGTATCACATTGTATTGTTGGATACACATAGAGAAAATATATTAAAAACACGGTGAGCAGTTTAGTTTTTGATATTGAACTTTGTAAATGAATTACTGATCTGTGGGAGAGAGGTGAATCACATGACTGGTACGTTGCCAATTGTGATTGTAAGTGTTGAGCCAGTCTGGGGACTAGATGGTGTTGAGATAAATCAAGATTTCCTCAAAATTTTCTCATGGACCCGAGTGAGCTGCAATTGACAATCCCCTGCTTTAGAGAATAGTTTGGAGGCAGGACCTAGCGAAACCCAGACAGAAGTAGCCTGCAGCCAATGTCTCTCAAATATTCTGCTGCAGAGGGCTCAGATAAGAATTTTGATGGACTTGCCTACAAGAAAAGGTTGATGGCTATACCACGCCGTTGCAGTCTGCTATTTTTGCCCATGAGTCCAAACACCTGCCATCCACCCTGATATGGTGCATGCTACAGCTAGCCTACTAGGTCAGAGCTCTTCAAGGTCATCCTGCAAAAATTTCCTCCAGTGAAAGTCAGCAGCTTTCATTAACCATGCTGCACCCATCCTTGTCAGCAAGGCTTGAAGTCAGACTTTAACGCAGAGGTCTAGCTCCGGGATAGGAGTGCACAAACTTGCCTTCAGCCCTTGCTACCAGCTATTTGGTAATCAGCTGAAAAGAAAGATGATGAGGAAAACATAGCGTGAGAGAGGAGACAGTCAACATAGCCCCTTTCTTGCTGAAGCTTCTGGCAAACTTCCAACTCCAAAATCCAATGTAATCCCAATTCCCTATTGGCAGTGATCCTACATCTTTCATCTGTCACTGGCCATCACAATATCCACTTTGTTGCAACGCAAAAACAAAAATGACCCCAAAATAAGTATTCCAACCAAATTTATAAATCAAATCATGTATACTGCTCCTGTTTCAAGTGCAAGTTCAGAGTGTGAAGAAGCTTTTTCTTAGCAAATATCACAGTTGAGTCCAATCCTTACTTTGTCTGAAAAAGAGGCATTTGCATTTTTCAACAGAAACCATGAGATGTCAGTTCTGGGTGAACAATCTCCCTCATGTTTTTTATTCTCTATGGTACAAGAGTATTAAGGCCACTACAGTACTTCAACTGCTCCCCTGCTGAGACCAGCCCACTGAGTAGAAGCATGAATCCTCCTGACCTGTAACACATCAGGATGGAAAATGCAAAATGTTAGGATCTAACTGAAAACCAGCCTGGATCTCTGGAAAGAAGCAGGCCGATTCTCTCTCCAGATCTTCAGATACTTTGTCTGAGAGAAACAGATGGGTATGTTTCACACCATCATATTGAAGGGCGGGGCCCAAACACACCAGTAAAGTCAGGTGCATTGAGATTAGGGCACCATTTTTAATACAAAAACTGGTACCCCACCCTTTGATGAGAACTGGCATCTTTTTTACATCACCCTCCATCCCTTCCCTATGAGGTCTTCCATAGGGTCTGCCCCTTTGGAAGGCATTGCCCCTGTACATGTTGGCATGGTGCCAACCCAGCAGTACCAACCTGTGCTGTGGGCACTGTCAGGTCCCCTCCTAGCACATCCCTCTCCCCTGGGGTTTCTACGTGCTTCTACACGCCCAGGGGGATTTCCATGATAGGTTCATGTCTAGGTCAACTTCTTGTACACTTTGTCATCATTATGTCTGTGAGGTTTGAAAGGTCTCCTGGGGCAAAGGGAGTCTTTGATTATATTTAAATTTATTAAAATGTATTAAAATCACAGGTTTGAACCTGATTATGTTGCCAGCAAGGGCAGGTGAAAATCAGAGATCGTAATCTCGCCTGTGGGTTTCGTCCCTACTGCCATTCCTATGCACAGATTGCAAGCTCAAGATCATCCCCATTATTCGGCTTACAGACTATTCTTCAACTATTGAAGACTTCTTCAACTATTGAAGAAATTGTATTTTTAAGGTGAACATTAACATTAAAAATATGTGGAGAGCTGTAACACTTCATGAATATTTTCCATTTGCAACGTGTAATGTTGTAGTTCCCCTCTCCTCAAGCAATTTAATTTAAATTTTAATTGCAGGATTTTTTCACCGTTAATGCCAGATTTACATTATATGATTAGGGTGTAACACCAATCATAGTTTCTGTACCCTGTCCCAAAAATCCATGTTGAAATGATACAATAAACGTAGAAGTATAGAAACTAGAAACAGGAATAAGCCATTTGGATCACTGCCATTCATCTTGAACATAACTGATCGTTGAATTCAACATCCTGATCCTCCTTTCCTCCCATACCACTTATCCTCAAACTATGACCTGTAGTTCTGGACTCCAACACCATGAGGAACATTCTTTCTGAATATACTCTGTATAATCTTGTTAGTATTTTATAGATTTCTATGAGATCCCTTCTCACTCTTCTAAACTCCAGTAAATATAGTCCTAACCGACTTAGTCTCTTCTCATATAACTGACCTGCCATCCCAGGAATCAGCCTGTCAGACCTTCTATTTAGTCCCCCTATAACAAGGACATCCTTCCTCAGATAAGGACACCAAAACTGCACATAATATTTCAGGTGTGACCTCACTAATGCCCTAAACACTTACAGGACAACATCCCTATATTTATACTCAAATCTTTTCGCTATGAAGGTTAAGATACCTAACATACCATTTGCCTTTCTTTACTGCCTGTTTTATTCTGCATGCTTATTTTCAGCAACTGATGCATGAGGACTCCAAGGTCTCAATGAATATCTACCTATTTCAATTTACTTTCAATTAAGTAATAATCTATCTTCCTATTATTGCTACCAAAGTAGATAATTTCATAATACTGCATCTGCCTTGCAAATCCTCACACACTCAGACTATCCAAATCTCTGCATCCTTCACACAGCTCATCCTCCAACCTGCCTTTGTATCATTTGCAAATTTGGAGATAATAATTCAATTCCCTCTTCCAAGTCATTAATATATAATGTGAACATTTGGGACCATAGCACAGATCCTTGCAGACCCTCATTAGTCACTGACTGCCAATCAGAAAAAGGCCCATTTATGCCAACTCTTTGCTTCCTATCTGCTTACCAACTTTCTATCCATCTCAAGACATTGCCTGCAATCCTATGTGCTTTTCTTTTACATAGTAGTCTGTTATGTGAGACCTTGTCAAATGCCTTCTGAAAGTCTAAATAAGCCATAATCACTGGTTCTCGTCGGTCAACTCTCTAGTTATATCCTTAAAAATTCCAATAGATTCATGAAGCATGATTTCCCTTTTGTAAATCCATGCTAACTGTGTCTGATTATACCACTGTCTTCCAAATGCCAAGTTATGAAATCCTTGATAATAGACCCTAACAACTTTCCCAGTACTGACGTTAGGCTCACTGGTCTACAGTTCCCTGTTTTTGCTCCACTATCCTTTTTACATATTGGACTTGCGTTAACTACCCTCCAATCTGTAGGAACTATTCCAGAGTCCAAAAGATTTTGGAAAATAAGCATTTGTGGATCTACTGTTTTCAGGGCCACTTCCTGAAATCCCACCAAAGGCCCTCATCATTACAAGTTTCTTTCAGCACTTCTGGCATATTATTCATGTCTTCCTTTGTGAACACTGAAGCAAAGTACAAGTTTAATTCCTCAGCCATTTTTTATTCCCCATTATGAATTCTTCTATTTCTGACTGTAAAGGACTACGTTCATTTTTGTCAATATCATGAAGAAGTCGGTGAGAAGGTCAATAGTCTCTTCCTGTCAAATCATTCCTCTTCACTCAGTAATTCATAAAGGTCTAAAAGGACTAAATTCATGAAGTAGGTAAAAACTGCTGATTCTTACCTGAGTTCCTCCGTAAATTTTTCTCATCATCCTGGACAAAGAACAATAAAAACTTATAATTTTAATTTTCAGAGTATGGTTTTTATCCTATTCTATTACAAATTGTTTTCCTCTATTACATCAATGCAGTAACGTTGACATTGCTCTGGACCTTCAGCTCAACTCCAAATGCACTATCCTTTAAGCTCTTGCTTCATCCCACGACATTGAAATCAAGATTTTCATAGTTTTTGGTGTTAACTTCTTAGTACCTTAAAATTATGGAGTGGCTTACCTCTTTCAGTCTCTCCTTTCTTCATTAAGCTCTAAAAACCCAAATTTGGCAGTTCCTTACCATTATTTCCTGCTTTACTTTGTTTTCTCATTTACACTTGTCAATCTTGATGGTGTTCTGCTTTAGGGATCTTGGCACTTTATTTGGCTTCTCATTTTTATTCAACCAAAATCTGTTGGTTGACATATTCGGAAAGCATGCAGAGAAATGATCTATGCATAAATCACTATTGACTTTCAATACATATTTTTATCTGTAATTACCTTTCTGTCATTTCAGAACTACCGTATGGTTGGGAGAAAATAGACGATCCAGTCTATGGCACCTATTATGTTGAGTAAGTTTGCTGAACATTTCTTTTTACTAGCAAATAGTTCAAAAAAAAAGTGAATCTCAGATTTACAGAAGATATTTCCATGGTATCTTCAAAATGACTGCATTGTGTGTGGCAATTATTACTTTATCATGCAATTTCATTGAATGTTAACTTTTCATCATGCTTTCATTTTTTCCGTTAAGGTGAATTGTGGCATCAACTGTTTCATATAGAGATTCTTGTAAATGTGAATTGTGATGACAAAATGATGAGCATTACAGAATAAATAACTTGTTCTTTTCTTGAGCTAAAACTGTCAGACATATTGGTATCTTTAAGATCTGAGCAATATAATAAGTATGTCTTTGTTTTTTGTCACCTCTTGCTGTCTCCTGGATTTTTTCTTCCTTGCATATTTCCTACTCTTGATTACTCTTATTTCAATGCTTTTTTTGTGCCATTCTTCTGCTCTTGCTATTTTTCTTTTTTCCATATAATACTTTAGTCACATAAATCGAAAAACCCAGTTTGAAAATCCTGTTCTCGAAGCAAAGAAGAAGTTGCAGCAGCAACATCCAATGCATCAGGATCTAGTGCCCTTTCCTATGCCAGCACCTGGTTTCCGAGGTAATATCGTTATGATACCATATGTAAATGGCATAAAGTTTGAAATGTTGTATGCTTTGTTATTGTGATGTCTTTTTTGCGTGCTGAAGTTTATTACTGTTAATATATCTTTATTAACTTTTAGAGGCTTTTCAATATGTTTCAGGACTAATGCATAAACAAATATAATGTAATTAAAGCATCAATCATTGCAGAAATGATGCTGTAACTACAACCTAGGATATATTAGAATTGGTGGAGATAAATGTTCTTTTGAATTTAAGTAGCATGGATTAGCAATATTCTATAGAGTATAGTCATTATTCTTAAGATCAAGGCCTAAGAATGAGGGTTTTTCTCCTTTATAACTGTAGAAGGCTCATCATCAACATTACCTAGACCCAAACATACCTGCCCAGGCTCTCTGCCTCAGCGGTCGCGCAGTACGAATGACCTATCTCAATATCGGAGTGACAGTGCTGGAATGTACAGGCTGTATGGTATGTCAAAGTGCAACTTCATAGTCAAGCTGCACTGTTGTAAAGCAGACATTTGTAGTGGGGAATTCTACATCATAGCTTATTATTTGTTGTCAAAGGCACTGGAAGTGGAATGTGGTCTTCTGTTACCTGCTTTAGCATGCTTACAGTAATTGTTTTTAACCCTTTCATTTCCACATTCTCAAGTTTGCTTTTATTTGCTAAACTCTCTACGAAATGATGAGCTATGCAATTGGTAATAATATTTGTATTCATCATTGTAAAATTAATAACTTTTTTTTTTTACAGATTTGAGACTAAAAGGGTTAAAAATAAAAATAAAAACCGCACACTCTCAGTGCCTTTAGCACTGTGATGGCACATGTCTCACAAATGTTTTTTTTTAAGTACTTTTTCTCTTTGCGTTATCAACATAGAAAAGCCACTCTTCACTCGAGATGTTTCACAGTTGAAAGGAACATTCCTTACAACATCACTGAAGAAGAGCAGCATGGGATTTGGATTCACCATTATTGGTGGCGATGAACCTGATGAGTTTCTACAAGTGAAGAGTGTGATACCAGAAGGACCAGCAGCAGTGGATGGCAAAATGGAAATGGGTGAGTGAATCAGAAAAGGCCAATATCCTATTTCCATGACCATTCTACGATTCTGAATAGGACCTTTAATTGAATAAGTGTCACACATACTTCAAAGGAACACTATAAAGCAACATTAAACAGTTCTTGGCTGTATAACAGCAGTTGGCCAAAGGCTAGCTCAATATTAAGGGACATCATAAAGAAGGGATGCAAAGAAGCAGAGAGGTTAAGGGAGGAAATTCCAAGTCTGAAGCTGAAGCCATTAATGATGTAGCAGTTAACAATCTGGAGTAGTCAGGAGGTCTGAATTAGATGAGCACAGATATCTCGGAAGTTTGTGGAACTAAAAGAGATTACAAAGATAAACAGAGAGAAGACCATGGAGGGATTTGACCTGCTGGCTCTCTGCAAGAGCAGCTCAGCTGGATCCGCCTCCCTCATTTTCCCCATAACCACACAAAATTTTTCTCTTCAGATAATTGCCCAGTTCTATTTTAAAGGCCACTTTTGAAAGCCATGATTGAAAATTCTCCACCACATTCTCAGGCAGTGAATTCTAGATCCTAACCAATGTGTAGAAAGGCTTTTCCTTTTCTTTTGTTCTTTTACTATTCACCTTAAATTGGTGGTCTCTAGTTCTCAACTCTCCCAAAAAATTTCAACAGTTTCCCTCTATCTGTCATTTCCAAATCCCTTTGACTTTGAGCACCACTAAATAATTTTCTCTCAACCATTGTTAAGTGAACAGCCCCAGTTTCATCAATTTACCCATGTAACTATCCACGTAAGTACTTTATCCCTAGAATCCATAAATCTTTTCTAATGCCTTTACATTCTTCCTAATTGTATACCCACAATTGGGCACAATATTCCAGTTGAGGCCTCGTCACTGTTATATAATAGCCCACTACAAGTTCCTTGCTTTTGCACCCTATGCTCTTCCCAGGCACAAGGCTGATTTTGCTGCAGAATACAGCTGGCAATATTGCAAGTTGACTTTTTTATCCTTCACTGATATTTCTCGCCCCACTATGCTACTTGATCAGGGGGGTGCGGAAACCCCCACCCATGATGTTTGGATTGTAGCTAGGGTGACCATGGATCGTGATCACATTTGCTGAGTTAATGTGAGCACCAACAGACAGATAACAAGATGACAACCCAGGAAGAACACTTGGCAAAGTATGCAAAGAGCAGACTTAGTTTGAAGCACAGATTTAAAGATGGCTTAGGGAGAAACATGAGAAAATGGGAGCAAGAATATTCTGAACCAGGATACTGATTGCATTGATTTGTCAAAAATTGCTATATAAATTGTCTTGGTACTATTGCATCAATTATCTCCTTGCCTCTGAGGTCTCTGAATCTCCTAGAATTAGTGCACTGTGGCAGGACCAGACATGGCTGGGGAATATTAGATTTTGGTGATTATTGATCTTAGTGGTTCGAGAAAGGTTCCCCAGATTCTATAATAAGGTCAGTGCAGTTTTAGATCGATAGTAATGATCTTGACTTGAGACCTTGATTAATTGATCCAAGACATCCTGTCTGCATGAAAGCTGTTTTGGGATTCCCAAAAGATTTTCTGCTGCGATTCCTCCCTCCAAAAAGGGGCCGAAAAATTCCCTCCAGAATCTTAAACAAAGTAAACTCATGCTGTTTGAAATTTTGGAGGTGATTTGTCAGCCCCTTTTTGGAGACAGGAATGGCAGCGGGGTTAGAAAATTCCATTCTTAATGATCCTCGTGTAGTCTCATTCCAATCTGTTATTTTGCTTGGTGCAGAATGTAGGAAATTGAGCATTAATGTTGCATGCCTAATTATGCACACTATCAAAAGAGCCACTAAAGTACGTCGTCTATAGATTATACATGTTGAAAAAATCCTTGTCAAACCACATATGTGCAGCAGAAACCCACTAGATTTCAATTTGGTTGCACAGCTGAGGGAGGTTAAGCCTGTAATAATCTGTCATTTAAGTACTATTCAAAGACTTTATTTATAATTCCTGCAGCATGAGTTGCCAAGATTATGAAATAAACTTCCCGAGGTTACAACAGGCCTCTTTTATATAGTTAGTTTGTTAATATTGAACATAGCTTGATCCTTTCCGTCTCTGAGCATTGACTATCACAATAACAATTGGCTCATTTATAGAATTCACTTTGAAGGCAGCAAAAGAACTGCAGCAAGAGCGGGATTTTCTGGCTGCACTCGCTCCAAGACGGGAAAATCCTGCACAAAGTCAACGGACTTTTGTATGGTCTGACCCCACTCATTATGATTCCCGTGACATGTGTGACAGGAAAATTCCACCCCAAATGTATAAGATTATATCTAGGTTATTTCACTGCCAGTTTTCAGTATTTTGTGACACCCAATGGCACATTACGCTTTCTAGAAATAATTTTATTTTTAACCTTTATGCAAATTTTAAATCAAACTCTCCTTAATATTGGAAATATTTAGTTTTCAGCGATAGTCTTTAAGTGTTGATCTGTAAATTTCCAGCTCTGCTCAGCATATAAGTGCATATATGGTGAAATTCTAAACAATGCAGGCCAAAACTTCAAGGTTTTATTCTCAATCATTGCTGAGTTAACTCATTGCAGTGAGGCAATCAATTGGGGCATTACATTTGATCTTACACCATTGCAACTACCAAGAGAGAAGATCAACTAAGGCTCCTTCTCCTGGAGAGTATGTGTATGTGTGGCCATCCTTTCAGTACAGCAGTCATAGCTTCCACTTACAACTAACGTGCTTGCACTTTCTAGACTTAAAAGCAAGGAATAGTTACTTGAGCAAAGTAGCAGAAGATTGATGTCCTCTTGGAATTTAGCAAGAGTCATTCCCCAAGGAAATAAGAAAATTTTGGTTAGGGCAAGATTCGGGCCAGTCATAGACAGCAGTGGGAAGTTGTGCGTGGAGCCTGAAGAGATTGGTGAGGCACTGAATAAATATTTCTCTTCGGTATTCACGCAGAGTGCTGGAAATGTAGCTATGGAGAACACTGAGGTACAGGGTTGCAAATTGGGAAGTATTGTAGTAGATAGGGAGGATGTGTTAGAAATTCTCGAGGGTTTGAAGTTGGATAAGTCCCCTGGGCCGGACGGGATTTACCCTAGGATTCTCTGGGAGGCAAGAGAGGAGATTGCAGAGCCTCTGGCTCTGATCTTCAGGTCGTCGTTGGTTACGGGTGTGGTTCCGGAGGACTGGAGGATAGCGAATGTGGTCCCATTGTTCAAGAAGGGGAAGAGAGACCTTCCAGGGAATTATAGGCCAGTGAGTCTTACTTCTGTTGTGGGCAAAGTATTGGAGAGAATTATTAGGGATAGGATTTATAGTTATTTAGAGAGAAATGAATTGATTGGGGATAGTCAGCATGGTTTCGTGAAGGGTAGGTCATGCCTTACTAACCTCATTGAGTTTTTTGAGAAAGTGACCAGAGAGGTGGATGGGGGTAAGGCGGTTGATGTAGTATATATGGACTTTAGTAAGGCGTTTGATAAGGTGGCCCATGGAAGACTTCTACAGAAAATGAAGATGTGTGGAATAGAGGGTGATTTAGCTAATTGGATTAGGAATTGGCTGGCAGATAGAAGACAGAGGGTGGTGGTTGATGGGAGATATTCATCGTGGAGTTCGGTGACGAGTGGTGTGCCTCAGGGGTCTGTTTTGGGGCCCCTGCTGTTTGTAATTTTTATAAATGATCTGGATGAGGGTATTGAGGGATGGATCAGTAAATTTGCAGATGACACTAAAGTCGGTGGAGTGGTAGATAGTGAAGAGGGGTGTTATAGTTTACAGAGTGACTTGGACAAGTTGCAGAGCTGGGCCGAGAGGTGGCAAATGGAGTTTAATGTGGAAAAGTGTGAGGTAATGCACTTTGGCAGGAACAATAAATGTGTAGAGTATAGGGCTAATGGTAGGGCTCTTAATAGTGTTGAGGAACAGAAGGATCTTGGTGTATGTGTCAATAGATCCCTGAAAGTAGGCAGTCAAGTGGATAAAGTTGTTAAGAAGGCATATGGAGTCTTAGCTTTTATTGGTAGGGGGATTGAATTTAGGAGCCGCAGCATCATGTTGCAACTGTACAAAACTCTAGTGCGGCCGCACTTGGAGTATTGTGTGCAGTTCTGGTCGCCACATTATAAGAAAGATGTGGAGGCATTGGAGAGGGTACAGAGGAGGTTTACCAGGATGTTGCCTGGTATGGAGGGCAGGTCCTATGAAGAGAGGTTGAAGGATTTGAGGTTGTTTTCGTTAGAAAGGAGGCGGCTAAGAGGGGATCTTATTGAAGCATATAAGATGATTAGAGGTTTAGATAGGGTGGACAGTGATAGCCTTTTTCCTAGGATGGAGAAAGCTAGCACGAGGGGACACAGCTTTAAATTAAGGGGTATGAGTTATAGGACGGATATCAGAGGTAGGTTCTTTACTCAAAGAGTGATTAGGGAGTGGAATGCCCTGCCTGCAGCTGTTGTAGATGCGCCAAGTTTGGTGGCGTTTAAGAGGTTAATTGATAAGTATATGGAAGAGAAGGGAATGGTTTAGTTTGGAGGGGCATTGCTTTTTATTTTGGTCGGCACAACATCGAAGGCCGAAGGGCCTGTTCTGTGCTGTAATGTTCTATGTTCTAATGATTGAATAGTTTATTTAAAGATACAATACATATATTATGATATGTGGTGAGAAATTGTGCACAAAATTAAACTCATTGCTACTTCAGTATTTACATTTCTCAAGAGCTTTGCTGAGTGAAGTGAATCTTGGAGAAGTTTTCATCATTGCGAGAGATAAGATGTGGTGATCCTATAATTAAAATATGCCTGTTAACTGCATATTTAATTACCACATATATAATCTGTTGTGCCTGAATCCTCTCAAAAAACAATTAAGAAAGGAATTCAGTCAATCTTAGTTCCTTTATTCAGATTGACCCTAAGACCCCACATTGCAGTATCCAATTGATTTTTGCATTTGTCATCTTTGCCTAATATTCATTGTTGGTGGAAACTTCCAATTTCTTCCATTGGGATTCACTTGTGCTGCTGCAATGAATGAGGTTTTGGTGAATGCCAAATTCTTCATTCTCACTGCCAAGAGAATCCCGCCCTAAACTTGTGGTAACTCGTTGATTTACTTTATGCAAAAGAGGGAATACACAAGAACAAATGCAATTTCTTAATTTCATATATTTGACTAAAATTTTACCTTATTTTTCTGTTTCAATCTTTCGCTCTAGGTGATGTGATAGTCTATATAAATGACATCAGTGTCTTAGGATATACTCATGCTGAAGTTGTCAAAATCTTCCAATCTGTTCCAATTGGTCAATGTGTCAATCTTGTGTTATGCCGTGGATACCTTTTACCCTTTGATCCTGATGACCCAAACAACAGCATGGTGCCTCCATTAACATTAGTGGACCGACAACCAAGCCAAGTAAATGGGCGAAATAATTATGACACATATGTGGAATTTGGTTCCCGGACATCTCGGTCAGCACCAGACATCTCTGACCAGCATTTACATTCCTTTAATCCAGTACTCACTGATAACCAGATGGATGGAACATTATCTGCAGTTCAGGAGGATAGTATTTCTATGGCCTCTTCTGGAGCCACTCAGTGTGAATTCAAGACAATTGCTATTGTGAAAGGAGCTCAGGGCTTTGGCTTTACCATAGCAGATAGTCCCAAAGGACAGAGAGTGAAACAAATCCTAGATATACAAGGCTGTGGAAGCCTTAACGAAGGTGATCTAATCATGGAGATTAATCAGCAAAATGTACAGACTCTCAGTCATACACAAGTTGTGGAGATTTTAAAAGAATGTTCTGTTGGAACCGAGATCAATTTGGTCATCCAGAGGAGTGGTAAGTCAAACTTTTCAAATTTATATTATGGTTAAAAATGGTAATTAACAATTATAATAAGGTGTTTCAATCTGATTGATATTTAATGGTGACCTAAATAAATATCTATTATGCAGTCATAATAATTTCAATCCAAAATGAACATATTGGCCTAGATTTTCCATGGGAAATAAGAGTGAAGATAACAACAGTCTTGTAATGGAGCAAATCAGGTAGCAACTTCCTGGTTAAACATGCATACATACTACACAGTTCAACGTAGAAATCTAGAAGTTGTGCTCTGAGTTACCTTGCTTCTCCACAGGCTGTGCTATGGCAAAGAAATCAATTCAAATACATGAATTGATGTATTTACCCACTAAATGGGACAGAAAAAGTTACAGCTGGTATGTTTACAAGTAAGTGCAGCCAAGGGGCAGCACAATGGCACAGTGGTTAGCATTGCTAACTCACAGTGCCAGCGACCAGGGTTCAGTTCAGGTTCTGGTGGTTGTATGAAGTTTGCACATTCACCCCGTGTCTGCCTGAGTTTCCTCTGAGTGATCTGGTTTCCTCCAGTAACCCAAAAAATGTGTAGATTATGCTGATTAGCCGTGCTAAATTGCCCCTTAATGTTCAGGAGATTAGCAGGGTAAATATGTAGGATTACAGGGAGAGGGCCTGGGTGGGATTGTTGCTGGTGCAGGCTCAACAGGCTGAATGGCCTTCTTTCGCACTGTAGGGATTCTGTGATTCTAAGTAAACCTTCAGTAGTGTGATCCATCCTAGTTATTGCAGAACGACTTCACTATCCCTGAAATAATGTTTATAATTTTACAAATGTGAACCCCATGCCTTCAGAACTTAATTGGTGGTGGTGTTATTTTTACTTTCTCCATCACTTATCACTTTCTATCTTAATCCCATCTTTCTCATCCTTCATTTTGCTTTCTATACGTAAGTTAAATCTCATTTATAATTCTTGGTTTATGATTCCTGATTTAGAATTTGCATGTCCCAATGAGGACTTTTCAATCTAATTAGTTGAAGAACCTCACTGTTGCTTACTCATTCAAGCCACAGGTTCCCTGTCAAGGGCAACCTGAGATCAAACACTGCAATGAAAGTGCGCCAATGCCAAAAAGCATGCAAAGAAACTCTAGGCAACTGTCAACATAGTAGATGATGAGCTCTTTTTCTTCACTGCTGATGGCAAAATCCCTTATCTGTGCTGCTTTAAGTTAATTATTGTGCATTTCTTTTAGAAATGGTGTACAAATTGTTTTACACAATTTTGTCATCATTCAGATATCTGGCTTGGCAGGATAGATCTTTCCATTTTAAAAACAATTACGGTACATTATTGTAGCTGTTGTAGTTTTCATTACAGTAAGAAGTCTCACAACACCAGGTTAAAGTCCAACCAGTTTATTTGATAGTAAATCCACAAGCTTTCGGAAACACTGTTCATCATAGGTTTGACTATCCAGAGTACCCATAATACCATAGTAGAACTGTTGGGATTTTTAATTTAAATTCCACAAATGGCCATGATAAGATTTGAATCCTTGTTCCCAGAATATTACCCAGGCTCTATGGATTGCTAGTTATCATTGGATTATCGCTATGCCACCATTTCACATGTAAATTCAAATTTAGCAGTTTGAATTTCATTATACGGAATGCATGTTCTCAGCAGTTCCATCAATTACCATTGGTCAGCACATTGTGTAGCCACACCATAGCCATTCTAAATCCATTTGATCATGGAACTGTGATTAGCTCATCTGAAATTAGAACAAAGAGGAGCGAAATAAACGTTTTTTTTCTACAAAACTTGAAAATGTTTGTAATACTGGCCTTATTTACAATGCAGTTCCAAATTTAATAAAAGTAGCATTGTGAGAAAAATAATATTCTTACATCTATCAAATGAGCTAAATGTCAAACATTTATTAATGTTTTTGTAATTAGGTACATTATAAAATCAGCTTTTTTGTAGCTTATATTTCAATTAAAGATAATTTTCTTGTTATGCATTTATCATCAAGCATTGACGACAAGGGAACGTAGTCAAAATTTTAGAATGATTATAACTTCACAAGTAATTATAACAGTTCCAGTCTTTCTACTGTTTTACAAGAGTTTATGACTATTTCACACTTGGAACTAATGAATTTGAGTGGACAAGGGTAGCAAGTCTAAATGGAAATGTCACTTTACGTACTCAGTATGTCGTTATTAGAGTTGGACATGTATCTGCAATGAAAGTCTAGTTTTGCCAATCATTGGACCAAACTTAACATGCAGTTTTGCAGATGGATCAATGATGGATGGATTCAGGATTTGCCAAAAGTTCAATTTGACAAACGAGAAACAAAAGACTTTTAACTTGCTTAGTTTTTAACAAGCATAATGAAAACATAGAATGAATGGTACTAGTCACACTCATATGTTTCCAAGTAGCACAGGAGTGTCAATCAAGCCTGAAAATTGAGGCTGAGTGAGAAACAGCCCTTAAGTGGTCAACAGGTGAGTTAAGTCTTGTTCATCCCTACATAAAATTGCAGAATGGACAAGAACCCAGTAGGAACTCTATTTGAGAAATTTTGCGGTCACTCCCCACTACAAACCTGCCAAAAGGAGAAGTGTAAAATTCTGCCTAGTGTTTACTTATATCATAACTAAGGGGACACTTTTTGCACATATGCAATGTCAGAATGTCAACTGCTGCATCACAGTGTATAAGGTGGCTTGACACAGACTCTCGATACAGTGCATTCCGTAAAAAATTGGAAGTTCTTATTTCCACTTTACTTATTATTCATCAAATCCTTCTTTGAAATATGCTTCCAATGACTCAGCGAATGCTGAAGAATTATAATCAGGAAATTTCAGTAACTAAGATTCTCAACTCACGGTAAACTAAGATTAACAATAAGAATCTGAATATTATGTAACTGAGCTGTTTGGGCTTTGAGAATTCCCTGCACAAAGCCTCAACAGACTGGAGTAAAATTAGCATTTAAATAAATTTTCACGGTCTGAATGTGTGATGTGTGTGTGTGTGTGTGTGTGTGTGTGTGTTGCAGGGGTCATGAGGTGATCCCTTCATAGATGCTACTCTGAAATTGAAAAATTCCATTTTGCCATAGTGTCAGGAGCAGTGTGGGTCAAGTGTTCACTTGTTCTTACCACATTTCTGATTGGTGGCAAGAATTAATTAATTTAATATCTCATCCCCATGTTTAAATCCTTTCAGAGCTTACCTCCACCCCTTCTCTGGCCCTTCAACCTGCATCAACTCCACAAACCAAAATCAAACTTTTCATTCCTCTGTATTTGACCTCTTTTGTATTCACCCTATTAGTGTTTACCTTACCTTTGTGCCCCTTTTTGTCAGTGTGGAACCATATTCCTCCCCACACCTTCCTAGTTTTTCATCTTCTCTCCTTAAAACCCAGCTCTTCAATTAAGTTTTTGATCATGCCTAATGGAATAAAATTTTGTCTGAGCCTGTTCTTAGTAGCTCTTTTCTAATTTTTTTTTGTTATTCATTTGCGCAATGTTGGCATCGCTGGCTAGGCCAGCATTGCCCATCCCTAGTTGCTCTTGAGAAGGTGGTGTGATTTTGATTTTGCGTAGGTGTCTGTTTATTTCTGCTTTGATTAATTTGATTTAAATTTTCACTTTCCATATAACTGTAATTCCTATCTTATGTTTAACATGTGAACCAATCAGGTTCAAATTTAACATAAAAGCGTGCAAGCGGATGCCCAGAGTATGATGACCAAAGTACTTATTTGACAGCAAATCTTTTGTACCAGCAGATCTTCTATGAAGTTATTCAATGAGTCAGTGAAATGGCAATTATAGCAATACTGATGTAACATATAGATTTATAAAGTGACATAATATTTTCAGAATCAAACTCTGAAGTACTGTCCTGTGTTCTGTGAAGATCTATAAATAACTACCATTTATTATTATGTTTTTCTTTATTTATGTATTCATTTTTTAATATTTTTAGAAGTTCAGGCAATACAAGATTGTAGGCATTATATACCAAGTTTAACCGTGGAATTTGCAACATTGAGAAAATGGGGATGATGTCTGGTGATTGGCAGAACTGGGATTTTGAACACAGGTTTCTGAGCTTTAGAAACCTCTGGGAAACAGGGTCCTAAGGCTCAGTTGCAGTTGAGAGAGTGAAAACTGAACTTAATAGAATTGGTAGAGGTGATTTGTAACTTTACTCACTGAGATAATCTTACTACATGGCAGGAGAGAGATGAGAACATTCCAGCTAATTAAGGAGGGCAAACTAAAAAGAGAATAAATATAAAGTTTTTATTTTCTGGAGTCTCAGCTTATGAGTCGAAGGTGGAGTAGGGCTTATAGCAGAATCCACAGCAAACAGTATATTTTACTGCAAATAAAGTTGGTTTGAAATTTATTTTCTCAGCAAATGGAGTCTATTTAAATAGTGCACTACAGCAAACATTCTATAGAAAAAGAGTATTTAAAAAGGGTATCTATGAAATATAGCAAGTGTACCTGAAATTACAGCAACTTCTCTTAATAAAACAGTGATTTCCCCAAGTGAAATGCAGGGAGTGAAAGATATTTATGGATACATTAAAATTAAATCTCATCATTTATTTACAGCAGTGCAGTTTCTGGGCATGATTAACAAGGAAATCACCCAATCACATTCAATATTGTCAGGAATAGCAGTACATACAACTGTTATTTCACATTTTGTATGATGGATTTTTGTTACTGTAGAGATACGATACCTCTGAGCCACTCTCTCAGCAATTATGCTGCTGAAAGTTTGACCTGATAAAACAAGAATCATTGAAAACGCACAAAAGGTGTTAGTGGAATGCAGTGTTCTTCAAAAGTTGTAGGACTGGAGCAAGCTACAGAGATAGGGATGAGGCCATGAAGGGTTTGACAATGAGGATGAGAGCTTTATTGACGAACTAACAATCACAGTAGGTCAATGAGCGCAGGTGTGGTGGGTGAACGGGACAGTATGAGTTAGGATATGTACAGCAATATTTTTCATAGGTTTAAATCCATGAATGGTCAAAGATGACATTTAAAAATGCACACTTGAATTAAGATCCTACATAATTAAAGTACAGAAGGGAAGATTTTCCCATGACACAAGATGACTGAGAAAGGGCATGTTTGCAGGTGGCTCAACGATTAATTATTGTAAATTTTATCTCAGCTGGGAGTTTATGGTAACATTCCATCAAATTGTAAGGTTTTTTTTCAGATAAAAGCAGTACTGCTCGCAGTTTGTTGCTTTTCTTAAGTGACTGATGTGACAAGATTTCCATAACCATCATAGCTTTTACACAAAAATGGATTTTCATCTAAATATATATCTACATATGCATATATATATAATTTTAAATAATGTTCCTTCTGGAGAATTTAAAATTGCTTTTATTTATATGGCTGTTAAAAATTCTAATAAGTCTTGATAGCTTTGTAAGGATAATTGTACGTCATTCCCCATAATTATGTCTCCTCATTAGTTCAACAGAATGTCTTTTTTCCTATTCAGCCTTTATTTTCAGTCAGCTTTCAAAGACATTGTATTACTGCAGCATTAAAAGTGTTCACTCTCTGCGCCAACATTGAATTAAAATGCTGCAGCCTTAGTTTTGAAGTACACAGTACGCTGAATTATTTTAAATGATAGTTTTCAGATATGATTAATGTTGTGATGAGAGCACTTCCATTTCCATTCACATTCCCCTTGCCAATCTCATCAAATTGCAGTTTTTTCCACATTAAATGAGATCAGCTATTTGTCCAATCCCTTGACAGCTTGGTATTGCCAGAATGCTCAAACACTTTGTTACTATTTCCACTTCAGAATAAATCCTGCACGTGAATTTTTGTGAACATTAACAGATCCCCTCTATTTGCCTGTTTCTAATTCCACACAGATTCAGTCCCATATACAACTACCTTTGCTTTGTCTGATCCAATTATTTTTAAATACTTAAGATGCATCTTGTTCCTTAATTCCTTGACTTGCAACTTTGAGGACCTGTCCTTTATGTAGCATCGTGTCAAAGACACTGTCAAAATCTAAATTATATAAGATTTATTACAAGTATCGGACACCGTATTTGGGAAGCTTGGAACTGGATATGTGGTGGTAGATTTGTTGATTCTCCGTATTTTAGATTCTTGGGGAAGTGGAGGGAGGAGTAGGATAATTAAAACTTCAGCTACACTCGGCTTTGATGGTCCCTAATTGACACCTCTCTTTTTAACTATTTATTTTCTTGTGAAAGACTTGGATTCCCATCTCCTCTCGTACTCTTTCTATGCTGCTTTTTTTTTTCATTTGCTTTCCCTCCAAACTTTCTATGTTTAGCCTGTTTTTCACTTCTTTCATCAACCTGACATCTGTCACTTGACTATTTTTGTGCCTCCTCTTATTCTCTATCCCTTTAATTATCTAATATGTTCTGGCTTTGCATCCCCTTCCTTTCTCTCTTATGAGAATGTACCTTAACTGTACCATGACAGTCTGCTCTTTTTAAAAGCAGTTAATTGTTCAATTATAGTTTTGCCTGCCAATCTGTGATTTCAATTTACCTGGATTAGAGCATTCGGCCCATTAAAATTGGCTCTCCCTCAATTAATTATTTTTACTCTGAGTTACTCTTTGTTCTTTTCTATAGTTAAATAAATCTTACGATACAATGATCACTGTCCTTTAAATGTTCCATGACTAACATTTGACCTCCTTGCCCCACCTCATTCCCAAGAACTAGATCTAGCATTGGCTTCTTTCTCACTGGACTGAGAATATACTGATGTAGAAAATTTTCCTGAACACAGTTTACAAACTTTTTCCCCTCCAATCCTTACTATCCTAGTCTAGATTAGGATAATGTTACAGCTCCGATTTTTCTTTTCACAATCCATCCATAAACAGAAATGTGTTTTGATTTGCTTCATGCTTTAAAAGCAATGGCCTGTTTCCCAATCCATCAATTTTGATGTGATCCAATTTTTTTGTAATAACCGCACAGTCTCAAGATAGGCTCCACACATTCAAATGCAGGAGGAGAGTAGTAATGTTGTCTCCATTTCAGTTGAGCCATAAAAGAGAGGTAGAGAAAGAAAAGCAGGGCAAAGACCACACAGGATTTTTATACGTGTCCAGAATCAAGATCCTATGAGGTACTCCTTCAAGGAAGTCAACAGGCTGAAAATCGTGCTATATAATTCACTTCTTTGCCAGGGCGTATAATGAGTCTTATAAGCAATGGTTCCGAAGTTCCAACAGAAAAAGTGTAGTTGGGGCTAGGATTTCAATCTGGCAGGGTCCCTTTTTCAGTTCTGTTGCTTGTGGATGGTAAGTTGGCAGACTGAGCTTTGCGGTTCCATAAAGCAATATTACTGCTTTCACAAACTAGGTCCATGTCACATGACTCCCACTTTTCTACTCTGGCTTTGACAAAGGAGTATATCCCTTTGTCTTGCCCCTGAGATTGTTAAATGTTTCAACATTCAATACTTGAAATGGAGGTTGCAGGATCCTTTGACCTTGCAGACGAATAGGCTCTGGTTGATCAAGATTGGCTTATGAAATGTAGGTGGCCTTTGCATAGGTCTCTTTGAATTTGGTCTCTACAGCTTAGAGGGAGTCTTATCAGAGATAAAGAGGTGCAAGTTTCTGCAACACTGCTAACTATTTGAGGATTACAGACAGACATAGCTTCAGTCATTTTAAAAGATCTTTGTCCAGTTTTTAAAATTTTACAGATTAGCCATGAAGATAGCCAAAAATACTTTCTATAAATATACAGTATGAAGTCTTAGTTCCCTATAAATTATTAAAATTAAAATTGCTTGCAATAGGACATAGGCTGACAGAATGGACAAACAAGTGACAAATGGAATTGAATGGAAAGATTTGTGATTATGTATTTTAGAAGAAGTGATGCAGAGAGACAATATAGGCTCAATGGTATAATTCTAAAGAACTTGCCGGAATACAGGGACCTGGGAGTGCATTGTCTTCAGTCTTTAATGGTGGCAAGACATAATGAGAAAATGATTAGCATAGTAAATGCAATCTTCAGCTTCATAAATTGAAGCATTGAATACAAAAGCAGGGAAGTTATGTAGAACCTTCTCATTGTTCTTTGGAACAGAGTGTTTGGGAATGCTGCTGGCTGAGTATGAAAAATTTTCAATTTGCTTTTTTGTCCCTATATTTTTGACTGCTTTTTGCTGCCATAGTTAAGCGTGGGGGTAGCTGGGAAGGGAACCGGGGAGTATGAAAAGAAAGCGGCAGTAGACAGCGGGCAGCATCAGAAGCGGGCATCGTCGGGAGTGGGCAGTGGAGTGAGCAGGAAGCAGAGTGAAAGATTTGAGGGCTTTGGCTCGCTGGGCTTAGGCGAGAACAGGCTTAGGCAAGGCGTTGCTGGTTTTCTAATTGCATTCACACTCCAAAGGTGTTCAGGACAATGGCAGGGATTACGGGAAGACGTCTTACCTGCGTACAGTGTCATATGTGTGAGTTCCTGGAGGCAAGACGTCTCCTGAAAGTCCACATATGCCTCAAGTTGTTGGAGCTGCAGCATCTGATGGCTTGGGTCAAGCAACTAGAGCGGCAATTATCTAGACTGTATCACGGTGATCGAAAAGAAGTTTGATGAGGACTTGTCTGTTGAGGTAGTATGGGCTGAGATTAGAAACAGGAGAGGAGAGGTCACCCTGTTGGGAGTCTTTTACAGACCTCCTAATAGTTCTAGAGAGGTTGAGGAAAGGATTGCGAAGTCAATTCTGATTAGGAGTGAAAGTAGTAGGGTAATTGTGATGGGGGACTTTAACTTTGCTAATATTGATTGGAATAGCTATAGCTCTAGCTCGTTAGAGGGGTCAGTTTTCGTACAGAGTGTGCAGGAAGGTTTTTTGACTCAGTATGTAGATAGGCCAACTAGAGGTGAGGCTACATTGGATTTGGTGCTGGGCAATGAGCCAGACCAGGTGTTAGGCTTGGAAGTTAGTGAACATTTTGGTGATAGTGACCACAATTCGGTTACGTTCACCTTAGTGATGGACAGGGATAGGCATGAAGCTGGGGGCTGTAGTTATAGCTGGGGGAAGGGTAATTATGAGGCCATCAGGGGAGAATTAGGGTGCATAGATTGGACTAGGGAACTACAGGGACTGGGAACATCTGGAATGTGGGGCTTATTCAAGGAGCAGCTGCTGCGAGTCCTTGATAAGTATGTCCCTGTCAGGCAGGGAGGAAATGGACGAGTAAGAGAGCCTTGGTGTACGAAAAGAGTTGATTTGCTGGTTAAGAAGGAAAAGGAGGCTTATGTCAGGATGAGGCTTGAAGGCTCAGGTAGTGCAATGGATAGCTATAGATTAGCTAGGAAGGAGGTAAAAAGTGAATTGAGGAGAGCTAAGAGGGGACACGAGAAGATGTTGGCTGATAGGATTAAGGAGAATCCTAAAGCTTTCTTTCGATATGTTAAGAATAGAAGATTGGTTAGGGCAAGATTAGGGCCAGTCATAGACAGCAGTGGGAAGTTGTGCGTGGAGCCTGAAGAGATTGGTGAGGCACTGAATAAATATTTCTCTTCGGTATTCACGCAGAGTGCTGGAAATGTAGCTGTGGAGAGCACTGAGGTACAGGGTTGCAAATTGGGGAGTATTGTAGTAGATAGGGAGGATGTGTTAGATATTCCCGAGGGTTTGAAGTTGGATAAGTCCCCTGGGCCGGACGGGATTTACCCTAGGATTCTCTGGGAGGCAAGAGAGGAGATTGCAGAGCCTCTGGCTCTGATCTTCAGGTCCTCGTTGGTTACGGGTGTGGTTCCGGAGGACTGGAGGATGGCGAATGTGGTCCCATTGTTTAAGAAGGGGAAGAGAGACCTTCCTGGGAATTATAGGCCAGTGAGTCTTACTTCTGTGGTGGGCAAGGTATTGGAGGGAATTATTAGGGATAGGATTTATAGTTATTTAGAGAGAAATGAATTGATTGGGGATAGTCAGCATGGTTTCGTGAAGGGTAGGTCATGCCTTACTAACCTCATTGAGTGTTTTGAGAAAGTGACCAAAGAGGTGGATGGGGGTAAGGCGGTTGATGTAGTATATATGGACTTTAGTAAGGCGTTTGATAAGGTGGCCCATGGAAGACTTCTACAGAAAATGCAGATGTGTGGAATAGAGGGTGATTTAGCTAATTGGATTAGGAATTGGCTGGCAGATAGAAGACAGAGGTGGTGGTTGATGGGAGATATTCATCGTGGAGTTCGGTGACGAGTGGTGTGCCTCAGGGGTCTGTTTTGGGGACCCTGCTGTTTGTAATTTTTATAAATGATCTGGATGAGGGTATTGAGGGATGGATCAGTAAATTTGCAGATGATACTAAAGTTGGTGGTGTGGTAGATAGTGAAGAGGGGTGTTTTAGTTTACAGAGTGACTTGGACAAGTTGCAGAGCTGGGCCGAGAGGTGGCAAATGGAGTTTAATGTGGAAAAGTGTGAGGTAATGCACTTTGGCAGGAACAATAAATGTGTAGAGTATAGGGCTAATGGTAGGGCTCTTAATAGTGTTGAGGAACAGAAGGATCTTGGTGTATGTGTCAATAGATCCCTGAAAGTAGGCAGTCAAGTGGATAAAGTTGTTAAGAAGGCTTATGGAGTCTTAGCTTTTATTGGTAGGGGGATTGAATTTAGGAGCCGCAGCATCATGTTGCAGCTGTACAAAACTCTAGTGCGGCCGCACTTGGAGTATTGTGTGCAGTTCTGGTCGCCACATTATAAGAAAGATGTGGAGGCATTGGAGAGGGTACAGAGGAGGTTTACTAGGATGTTGCCTGGTATGGAGGGCAGGTCTATGAAGAGAGGTTGAAGGATTTGAGGTTGTTTTCGTTAGAAAGGAGGCGGCTAAGGGGGGATCTTATTGAAACATATAAGATAATTAGAGGTTTGGATAGGGTGGACAGTGATAGCCTTTTTCCTAGGATGGAGAAAGCTAGCACGAGGGGACACAACTTTAAATTAAGGGGTATGAGTTATAGGACGGATATCAGAGGTAGGTTCTTTACCAAAGAGTGATTAGGGAGTGGAATGCCCTGCCTGCAGCTGTTGTAGATGCGCCAAGTTTGGTGGCGTTTAAGAGGTTAGTTGATAAGTATATGGATGAGAAGGGAATGGTTTAGTTAGGAGGGGCATTGCTTTTTATTTTGGTCGGCACAACATCGAAGGCCGAAGGGCCTGTTCTGTGCTGTATTGTTCTATGTCTATGTCTATGTCTAATTGGAAGATGTATTTCTAGTCAGGGAGAACGAGGCAATGATGGAAGGGAGGCAGAGTAAGGTGGTGAACTCAGAGCCTAAGGGGGGAATCTGACCCTTACAAGTGGATTACTGTAAGGAAGAGGAAAAAGGAGAGGGGCAACAGTCCAAAGACTTCCCCAGTGGCAATCCCCCAAAATATTGAGGATGGAGGGGTAAAAAAGGTAAGGCAGGAGGACCAGAATACCTCAGAGGGGAGGAAGGGGATTAGAAGGGAGTTAGTAGTGGAGGATGGGAGAGTTAAAGGGATAGATAGGCAGTTCTCTGGTCAAAGGCAGGACTCCAGGATGGTAGTTTGCCTCCCTGGAGCAGAGGTGCAAGATGTGTCTGACAGGGTAGAGGACATTTTGAGGGGTGAGGGGACCCAAGTGGATGTGATTACTCACATAGGAGAGAAGGATGTAGAAAGGAAGAGCAGGGAGGATATACGAAGGCAGTTTACAGAGCTGGGGGGTAGGCTGGAGGGCAGGGCCTCCAGGGTGGCAATCAGGGCCAGGTAACAGCGGGGCCAGGAGAAATGAGATCCTACAGCTGAATGCATGTAGGGCAGAGGGTTATATATTTGTGGATAACTGAGAAGTATTTGTGAAAGAAAGGCACCTGTATAGAAGGGACGGGAAAACACTTAAATGGGAAGGGCATGAATATCTTAGTAGGAGGTTAGCTGGAGTGTTTCAGCAGGATTTAAACTAACATGAAGTGGGGGAGGGATGAGATCGATAGCTCGGTAGGGAACGAGATGAGAGGTAGAGTAAGTTTGGATGAGAGGAAATACACCAGGAAGAAGGAGGTTCCGAGTGGGCTTGTTTCAATGTGAGGAGCATTACAGGAAAAACAGATGAACTTAAGGGCTTTTAGTTTGCAAGGAACTTGGATATGGTTGCAGTGACGGAGACGTGGTTAAAGGAAGGGGAGCAGTGGCAGCTAAATATTCCTGGGTATAAGTGTTTCAGGCGTGAAGAGGAGGGTCCAGAAGAGGTGGGGGAGTGCCGTTGTTAGGGAGAGCATCACAGCAGTGCGGAGGGAGGACAATATAGAGGCGTTAGGAGTGGATTCGCTGTGGGTGGAGTTGAGGAATAGGAAGGGGGCAATTACTATGTTAGGGGTGTATTATAGGCCACCCAACAACCCGCTGGCAGTGGAAGAAGACATATGTAAAGACATTTTGGATAGGTGCAGAAAGAACAGAGCCGTTAAAGTGGGAGATTTTAATCTCCCTGGGGTGGATTGGAAAGTACCTAGAGCTGGGGGTTTGGACGGGGAGGAATTTATAAAATATTTACTGGAAGGATCATTGGAGCAGTATGTAGCTAGTCCAACTAAGAGGGGGCTATATTGGATTTAGTTGTGAGTAATGAGCCAGGGCAGGTGGTTGATGTTGTAGTAGGGGAACATGTGGCTAACAGTGACCACAATTCTGTCTACTTCAGGATACAGATGGAAAAGGATGCTTGTTGCCCTAGGGGCAGGGTGCTGAATTGGGGGAAGGCTAACTACGGTCGGATTAGGCAGGAACTTATGGAAACTGATTGGGAACGGTTGTTCGAGGGTAAGTCCACACTAGGCATGTGGGAGTCTTTCAAGGGAATACTGAAAATGTTGCAAGAAAGATATGTGCCGGCTAAGAGGAAAGATGGGAAAGGTAGGATTAGAGAGCTGTGGATTACTAGGGATATTGAGGACTTGGTTAGGAAGAAAAGAGAGGCGTATGTTAGGTCAAAGCAGCTGGGAACGGAGAGAGCATTGGAGGAATATAGAGAGAGTAGGAGGGAACTCAAACGGGGAGTTAGAAGGGCAAAAAGGGGGCATGAAATGGTTTTGGCGGATAGGATTAAGAAAAATCCAAAGGCTTTTTGTTCCTATGTTAGGAATAAAAGGGTGGTTAGAGGAAAAATTGGACCTCTTAGGGACGTAGGAGGGGAACTGTGCTTAGAGCCTGATGGAATGGGGAAGATCCTGAATGAATACTTTGCATCAGTATTCATGAAGGAGAGGGGCTTGTTGACCAGTCCTGTCTCTGAGAGAGTTGTAGACCAGTTGAGGGAAATAGCCGTACTGAGGGAGGAAGTGTTAGAGCTTCTACGTAGCATTAAAACTGATAAATCTCCAGGGCTTGATGGCATTTATCCCAGGCTGCTTAGGGAGGCGCGAGGTGAAATTGCTGGGCCTCTGACGCAAATCTTTCTCTCTTCTTTGGATACAGGTGAGGTCCCAGAGAACTGGAGAATAGCTAATGTTGTACCATTGTTTAAAAAGAGTAGTAGGGATAACCCTGGAAATTATAGGCCGGTGAGTTTGACGTCAGTGGTAGGGAAGCTGTTGGAGAGGATTTTTAGAGATAGGATATATAGGCACTTAGAGTGTTGCGATCTGATTAGGGATACGCAGCATGGCTTTGTTAAGGGGAGGCCGTGCCTTACGAATCTGGTAGAATTTTTTGAGGAGGTGACGAAAATAGTCGACGAAGGGCGAGCTGTTGATGTCGTCTATATGGATTTCAGTAAGGCGTTTGACAAAGTCCCTCATGGGAGGTTAGTTGAAAAGGTCAAGGCTAATGGGATACAAGGACAGGTAGCTAGATGGATAAGTAACTGGCTTGGTAATAGGAGACAGAGAGGAATAGCGAAAGGGTGTTTTTCTAGCTGGAGGTCAGTCACTAGCAGTGTGCCGCAGGGCTTGATACTGGGACCTCTTCTATTTGTAATATATATAAATGACTTGTAAGAGGGAATAAGTGGAGTGATCAGCAAGTTTGTAGATGATACAAAGATGGCTGGACTTGTGGATATGAGGAGCATTGTCAGGCGATACAGCAGGACATAGGCTGGTAGCTTGGGCAGATAGGTGGCAGATGGAATTCAATTCTGATAAATGCGCGGTGATGCATTTCAGGAGAAAGAATGTAGGGGAAGATATATGATAAAGGGTAGACCTGGTAAGAGTATAGAAACACAGAGGGACTTGGGGGTGCAGGTGCACCCCCAGAGGTGCCACCTCTGAAGGTGGCAGAGCAGGTGGGAAGGTTGTGAAGAAAGCATATGGTATGCTAGCCTTTATAAGAAGGGGTATGGAGTACAAGAGTTGGTCTTTAATGTTGCAATTGTATAAAACATTGGTAAGACCTCATTTGGAATACTGAGTCCAGTTCTGGTCGCCTTTCTATCAGAAGGACATGGAGACTCTGGAGAGAGTACAAAGGAGGTTTACCAGGATGCTGCCTGGTATGGAAGGTCTGAGTTACAAGGAGAGATTAGGCAAATTTGGGCTATTTTCCTTAGAAAGACGTAGACTAAGAGGAGATCTAATCGAGGTGTACAAGATTATGAGGGGTCTAGATAGAGTAAACCGGGTTAAGCTTTTTCCTAGGATGGACTCCAATAGCACAAGGAATCAAGGGATTAGGGTGAGGGGGTAGGGTATAATTTGTATGCTAGAGGGAATTTTTTCACACAGAGGGTGGTGGGGGTATGGAACGCACTGCCAAGTAAAGTGGTGGAGGCAGGCACTCTGGAGCTATTTAAGAGATACTTAGATGGGCACATGAATGGAATGGGAATGGAGGGGTATAAAAAACTGATTTAAAATAGGGATCGTGAGCCTTGGGAGTTCCCTGGGAAGTATGTAAATTGTCGATGATATTGATGTATTTGTTTCATCCTACAGGTACTTTGGTCCGCCTTGTCTAACAAGGGGCATACATGCGATGGGTTGTGAGAGGGCTGCTCTTAGATTTTCCGAGAGTAGCCTCGTGCTTCACGTTGTTAGTGTGTGCTTGACCCGGACCAGATGATGGGCAACACGACAGCTCAGTGACTATTGCTGTGCTGTGTGGATACATGGATTTGGGCCTGTGTCTTTGGGAGTTTGCGCATTCTCCCCGTGCTTGCATGGGTTTTCTCTGGGTGCTCTGGTTTCTTCCCACATCCCAAAGATGTGCTCTTAGGCTGATTAGCAGAACAAATTCTCCCTAAATTGTCTCAAATTTGGTTCTAATGCATAGATCTATAAACAAAGACAGGGATCACAGGTAGAAGTGGGAACATCGAAATGGCGGTGCAGGCTCATTGGGCCAAAGGGCCTATTTCCCATGCTGTTTTGTTCTTTGTTCTTGTTCTTTGTTCTTTGAACTTCTAAAAACTTTGATTAGACATTATCCAGAGTTTCATGTGCAGTTCTGGTCTCCGCACTTGGGAACAGATAAGAAGATCCTTGAAAGGATGCAGATAACATTTATCAGAATGGTTCCAGGAACACGGTGGGCAGAGCAGAAATGTTAGTTGGAAAGACTGTGGTTGCTTTTTCGGAAGGAAGTGAAAGTCAGGTGAGATTTAATAGTGGACTATAATATTAAAACAGGCTTAAATAGTGTAGTCATGGGAAAATTGTCCCTATTGTATACCAAAGACTAGGAGTTTTAGGGAGGAAGTGCAGGGAGAATGTGAGGAAACATTATTTTATGCTGCCAACACGGGTGGTGAAAATGGAAACATTCAATGATTTCAAAAGGAAATTGGATGGATACTTGAAGGAATAAAACTTGCAGTTATGGAGACCTGGCAGAGCTCCCTGGGGAGTAAGCATGGACTCATGTGCCAAATTACTTCCTTCTGTTTCATAAATGACTCTGTGACTCCCGTTATCATTTTTGCAACTCCCCATGTTCGCGATAAATTTCAACACTAGTTGAAAGTCTTTTTAACACACCCAATGGTCCTTCTGTTGTTTCTTCGCTCTAACCAGATAATTCTATTCTTGATCCCTTTAGGATATCCTCTCTCCAGCATTGTAACATTCTCGTTAACTATACTGCCACCCCTACACCTTTCTTTCTACTGCATTTTGTTTCCAGGAATATCCAATACCAGTCCTGCCTTTTTTGAGCTGTATTTCCATCACCAATCTAATCTTAAATAATCTGGCAAGATCTCATTCTCTTTCTCCTTATGTCATTGGCAAAAATATGGACTACAACCACAAGATGTTCACTCCTCCCCCCCGCCTGCCCACCCACCAAGTGTTCTTCAGCCAATCACTGACAACTTGATCCTGGAACTTTCCTGTAGTTTAATAGAGTTGCTTCAAGTTTCTTCTGTTGTGGTTTTATTTTACTGTTTAAGGCAGTTTATATTTCTTCATGTTGCTGTATGGTTACAGATTGCTCTTAGTTTGATGTTGAAGGATAACCAATTGTTCTTCCAATGATTTATTCTCCTGTTGTCTTGGGAGTTGCTCTCCCTCTGGAATCCCTTGTTGCTCTTAGCGGAATTGCTCTCTCTCTCTCAGGGATCTCTTGTTGCCATTGGTGTTTTATTGGACTAGTAACTGATTTAACAGAAATAAACTTAAGGTTCAACTCAAATCTCTTCAATTACTCACCAAACAGTTACTGCTTCCTTTCGCTTATATCCCATTATTTTATGGGGAATTAACGTAAATATTTTGCTTATCTCTTCCTATCATTTATTATATGAAAATGTAAGATAATAAACAAACAACTGCAGCATACGTGAGTGAAGTTTTTAAATTCTAATTGAAACTAGGCAGACAAGGAATTAAAACCAAATGGATCGATTCCCATCTTGTGACATTTTTCATTCTGACAATTTTATTGGTGACTAAGGTGTCCACTTGACCGGAGCCTGATTCATACATGCTAATGACATACATAAAATCATGATGACATTTTAATTTCCCACACTTTGAATTTTCTAGCATCTCTGAAAAGCTGTTTATTGTTGCCTTTATGTTTGCTTTACACAACTCATCAGACTCATTACACACAGGACTGATGAACTAAACGTAGGGTTGGTTCATTTGAAGATACAGCAAGAGATTGCTCAGCAGACAGGTCTCCTTTATAGATTCAATATCTACAAGAACAACACAGCTGCAATTCCTACAGCACACTGAACACCAATAGCTGCTGATCACTTGTTCCTCCACATCCTGGCAACTTGCTCATTTGCAGATTCCATTAAAATGATATTGCATTTTTTCCCTTTTTGCCCAAGATAACATTACGTACATTAGGAGTAAAAGTGCATGTGCAGTAGTGGTGGTTGCAAAACTATTTACACAAATGATAGTTCAAATGTATAAAACACTGGTGAGGCCACAACTAGAGTATTGTATTTAGTCCTGATCACCACATTACGGGAAGGACATAATTGCTCTGGAGAGAGTGCAAAAGAGGTTTAAACGAATTTGACAGGATTAGAAAAGTGCAGCTTGGATAGGCTGGGGTTATTTTCCTTGGAAAAAAGAAGGCTGAAGGGTGACTTGATTGAGGCACACAAAATTATGAGAGGAAGAGAGTGGACTTGATAAAATTGTTTCCCTTAGTGGAGAAATCTGGAACCAGGAGACACAAATTCAAGATAAGTGGCAAAAAGCGTAGGGGAGACATGAGGAAGTACTTTCTAATGTTGGTGGTGGAGTATCTGGATCTGCACCTTAAATGCTATGAATTACAGGGCTATGGGCTGCATGCAGGAAGTTGTGATTTGAAAGGGCAGCTGGGTATCCTTGGGCTGGCATGGACAAGATGGGCCAGTCGGCCTCTTCCTGTGCTGTAACATTTCTATGATTCTATCATGTTTAAGAGTATGTGTAACTTGGCAAACCTTCTGGATCTCATGATGATATGACCTTCCTGAGGTCTAGAGTTGCCACTTACATGATCTTGACTTGTAGGTACTTTGACATCTTGTGTGTTAATAGACTGATTTCATGGTGAACTTCCACAATTTCACTTTCAGAGTTTATGTTTGGATGTATTCTCAATGTAACTGGAATGTTGGGTGTTATACAATTCCCTTAGCTGGCTTCTGTTTCTCCTTGATGTCGTTCTCCTGATGACAGGAGAATAAATCATTGGAAGAACAATTGGTTATCCTTCAATGTTGTGACCTCATAAGATCTATATTCATTGCAAACTCTGGATATTTCTGCAGCTGACCAGATTCAGTGGATAGGATGTGTGACACGACCCTTTTGTCCTATGCACAAACTAGGCAGTTGTGCACCTGAATGTCACTTGTGCACTATCTTCATACACCCTCGTTTTGTTTTGAAAAGTTTCAAAAATGAGACAAGTGAAGGCTTGGAAAAATTGTCCTAACTTGCCTTTTGAAAATGATTTTCACTGGTGATAGTAAGTCTCTGACTAAAAATGTTGCTTTTAAATGTAACATGGCAATCTGGAGATCTTCATGTCCTCACATTTCATGATCTTTACCTTAATGGTGCAAACTGTTCACTTGGCAAGACTATTGGGCCTGGGATACTAAAGAAGGATTGCATGGTTTATGCCCCATTTACCATTTAAGAACTCTGCCATTAATGTTATGACATTGAGGTTATTTGCCTTTATCTTATGTTGCAATCTGCTACAATTATTTGGGAAGGTCTTATCGGTTCTTAATTAACAGTTAGACGTTCATTAATATAAAGGTCTGACGTTTGCTTTAAGTGAATAATTACAAGGTATTTCATTTAAATAACCAGGAACTTTAAAGAGGTAACGTATTGATTAAGGTACATTTATAACGGAAGTTTAGTCCCTCTCAAAAAATATATATAGCGAGGTCTGATAGCATTTGGAAGTTTTGGAGGTCTGCAATAGTTGTCTGCTATCTGTAAGGTCTATCTGAGCTGGTATCTTTCTGTTAGATAGCTGGATAATTCTTTTAAGAAATGTTTAAACTGGCCGGGGTGGAGAGGTGCTGCGGAGTTGAATGCTGACTTTTCTGACCAGCTGCCTTAGCCTCTGGGGATGTTCTTCCAGGATATTCTCCAGATATTTTTCTGCAGAAAAGGCTGTTGCTTTGGCCTTTATACCTGTGATAACCTCATAATTTTCTTACACCATGATTGGTTTAATATCAACACTATCAAATTCAAATCTAATTGGCTCTTAATAGTTGACTTTTTTCTTTAAACTCATAGGTTGTTAGCTGAGCGTCTTCTTTAAACACAGAGGCTAACAAAAATGCAAAAACCTGCAGAGCTGGTTACCAAAACAACCCTGATGCTTTTGGTCTTTTTGAAGCAAAGGCTGCAACCTCATGTCTGTGTACTCTGCATGTTAGCACAGAACTCAAAAACAGCTTTTAAAGGGACTATGCACTGTTTTCTTTCCCTCAAACATTTCTTACAATTATTTTATATCTTTACAAAAATTTGTATATCTTTACAAACTCAACTTTCCAACATTATGTTGTGGCTTATTATCCAGTATGGTTTCTTTAAGTATACTGAACAAATTAAATAATAAAATCACTGTATCCACTGTAAATGTATTTGAGGTATCCTTCAATTGTCTAATGACTGGAAACTTGGAAAAGTAATCGGTGACTTGGAGAAAGTCATCATCACACCTGGTGAATAAATCTGCTGTGATTTTAGACCAAGTGTCCAGTGGAATTTTGTGATGATATGAAGGTTATTTGTGTTGTTGTGGATGGCTTCTCTGACATGCTTCACATGTCCTGACTGTCATCTTAGTATAAATGGACCATAAATTCTTTTCACAAATTCACAACTCGCATTCTAAGCAGTATTCTGTAAACTGTGTGTGCCTTCATATGATCAGAACTCTGTGATCAGAACTCTCTACTCACCTGACAAAGGGACAGAACCCCAAAAGCTTGTGCATTTACTACCAAATAAACCTGTTGGACTTTAACCTTGTGTTGTGAGATTTCTTACTGCCCTTCCAGAACCAGATTTCCTATATCAATCAACCCAATATCATTTTTACCATTTATCTCTCAAGGATCTTGGAACAGAGGTCAATTTCACAGTGGGTGAAATAAACTGCATATCTCACCAGGATTGTTTGCTTCTGTGCCCTGGCTTCTGTGCCACGACTGGTAGCAGCACCAAATGCTTACATGTGTTGCCCTGTCACAAAGGCTTCATGTTTTTGACCAGCTTTTACCAGCGCTATCATGACCTCTATTTTCCTCCACAAGGTGTTTTTGGAAAGCATCAATCAGCAACAAAGCTATAATCAACATAACGATCCATTCAAGCAGCTCAGTTTCCAAACAATCGCAGTCCTTGTCCTTATCACAGCAGCTGCTGACAAACTGACTGATTTATTTTTGTAGCTACTGTCTGTGGGACATCAGTTCCAAGTTCCACCTTCAGATCCTGCAGCAATATCTTTATGTTGAGCCCCCTCCTCGAATGTGTATCCTGGTGATGTATTTCTTCACCAGGTTCATGGCCTCAATTATACATGCAGTTCCTGTTTTTAGCCCTGAGAGGTCTTCGAAACTCCTTTCAGGCATTGCGAGCCATCTACCAGGACATATTCAAAATCTGGGACATAGTTGCCTTGCACCGCAGCTGTCTCATCTGGAGTAGGATCTGTTATCAGGGAGCCACTGCTCAGGAATCCACTGCTTCATCAATTCCAATTCCACTGGCTGTGGAGAGACAGGCTGTGGATGCTGGAATGATCATCAGGATTCTGTTGGGTGACAGAAAAATGGGCTGGATGACACCCCAAAAACTGACTCGCGCGGGGTGGGTGTTCAACTTGCGATCTATGCCATTTTTGACCTCAGGTCGTGCTCGGACCCAACATCACACGTGGTCTCAGAGACACAACTGTTTTTTGGAATCCCATCTGAGTGTACCCATGCTCGGACAGAGTTTCACGTTGGCCCCAAGCCCAGACCTGCTCCCTCGGGGCTGGAGCCCCATAATTTGAGCCATCTTATGAAATGCCTTCTGTGCCCTTTGCGACTATGTGAAAGGAATTCCTTTGTGTATTGTTATTGCATAATTTCTACTGCTATGCCATCACCCATTATCCAGATAAGCCTTTGGTGCTTTGTTGCATCTGGCAGCAGAAGTGCCCAGTGGAGGTCTCGCTACAGAGTTACCCTCCCCCACTACATCAGGGACCTGGGGTGGAAGCTGTTGCACACAGCAGTCCCATTCAACCAAAAATTGCATCGGTTCACAGGTTTTCTTTTTGCGGTCTTGTGGAATCCATAAACTACGTATTCTTTAATTGTCTTAGGCTGCACTTCCTTTTTTGTTACCTGAAAAATCTTTTATTAATATTTTGTTTGCAATTCACTGTGATACTCCTGATCTATGAGCCACTCACTCAGTCCCAGCCAGGTGATGAGCCTCTAAGGGTTGCAAATCTACTGGTGGAGATACAAAGTCAGGCAGTGGAAAATTGGGCAGGGCTTCAAAAGTCACTCAGCAGATTAGAATGCATGATAGAGGAATCAGTCTGCATTCTGTGTGATGTCCTGATTCTGATGTACAGAATGCTTCAAGGTCACCATGAAAATGTTGGCAACCATCATGGAGAACTTGGTCCAACAGATTCTGCACTTGGCCCTGCATTCCATGGTGCCACAGTATGATGAGCACCATTAGGATGTAGAATCCTATAGGAGTTGTGCTAGGGCCCTCCGGCACCCACAGGGAGGATAAGCATCGGATGGACATCCCAGGGACTAGATTCAGGACGCTCCAAGGTTGTGCAGCTGCTCGGAGTCCCCTCTGCCTGTGCCACACTCCAGTCATGCAAGCCACCAAAATGCTACTGCCCCTGAACAAGAGATCTTAACGAGTCTGAGACCTTCCAGAGCTTAGGTCACCAGAGGATGTGGATATTCTATCTCTGTGAATAAATTGCACTTTTGGAAAACCATTCCATGGACCTGTGAATGTTATGGTCAGATGAAAGAGTTTTGACTTGGATATTTGCAATCCTGTTGTCATGAGGTTCAGCCTTCCTGATACTCAGAGTGTTTTCTTTTAAAGATTAACATTCATGTGATGTCAATCTCAATACAGCTTGTTTCCAGACCCCATCTCAACCCTTCGCCATCAAGAAATAAAGTGACTCTCTATATCTCTGGGTTTCCTAACTAATAGAATCACAAACCGAGAAACGCATTTCGTGATAAGAGCCCTACATTGGTCTGCATTTCCTGTGTAGCAGTTCCTGCATCCTTACACAGTGTAGAAAGATGCCTCAACTCATAGTGCTGTCTTCCTTCGTGAACTTTAAGCTGACAGAGTGGGCACATTATCACGACACAGTTCTGGGATATGAGCATTGCTGGCTTGATCAGCATTCATTGTACATTTCTGATTGCTCTTCAGGGTTCCTCCTGGAATCTGTCAGTTATTAAAGTACCATGAACATGCCTCCCATGTCCACTTCTTCGGTGGCATGTTGTCCCTCATCATCATCCAGGCTTCCTGGACTTCCTCATCTTCATCTTCCAATGTAGGCTACTCTTCCTTTAGTTCACTATCTGGAAGGGCCTCACCCAGAATGTGACCCCAAGTCTTACCTTGAAAAACGCTCCCACAGAGGTGTGGGTCTCCGTGCTGGTGGAGATTTCAGGTGAATGCTGTGACCTGAGTCCCCTCATCCTCAAATGTACTCCAGAGTCTCATCTTCTGCTCAGTTGGCTAGTTCATGTGGTCTTTTGGTATCAAAAAAGTACAAAAGGACAGTTTTATTGGATGAGCTGAAGCTAATATGGAGTATGTGCAGTGTTGACTGCAGGATTTGGTGAAGTACTGGAGCTGCTAGGTTGTTGGGAGAGGTCAAGTTCTGTGTTGCCACAAGAGCAATCCCTGACCTTGCTGGAAAGTTCTGCTGCAGCCTCCTCAAACTCATTGAGGCCAAGGATTATTGCTATCCTTCCCCCAACCTGGGCTCACTCATATTTGATATTTGAGAGTTTGACCTTAAAGGAGACAAAAAGAAGACATATGATCAGAAGGGATGGAGCAGAGATTAGTTGAAACACATATCCTCAGTGTGTGATCTGCCCTACCCAGAGGGACAGACACTGGAGTGTGAGCAGAAAAACACATAGGATGGCAGTGTTATGAAAATCTTACTGAGATAATAAGTATTTATATTTGTCCCCTGTAAATGTGTGAGAGCCACCATGATGCTGAGAGTTTAATAGTGGAGGGAGTTGAGAGAAGATTTACCCTGGCAGAACAGATTAGATCATTCATCCAATTCTTGCACTTTGTGGGTAGGTGATAGCCACGCTGACTACCTGAGATACTTCGTGGGTAGGTGATAGCCACGCTGACTACCTGAGATACAGCTTCTTAGACCAGCGAGGTAAGGTTGGTCTGATTCTTTGAGTCTTCCCTGGGGTAGAGCATATGCCTCTGGGCCCAGACTTGTTGAATGAGAGCCTTGAGAGTTTTGGCTAAGAAAGCAGGTGCTGCCGTCTCCTTGAGAGTGCTTGCCTTTTGCATCTGTTTTCCTGAAGGTGGATGGGCTGGAGAGAATGATTTAAGTATGCATGCATGGCTGGTGTTTAAAATATAGTGCTGGGAACTTCAAACCCGCCAACTGATAGCGGATGGATGAATTCGCTGCCAGCCTGCCAGGTGATTCAGAGAAGAACTTGCCTGTGCATCATTAATGAGGTTCAAAGTGCAGAATCTGACATGGGACACATCATTCTGGCCAACGGGCAAGGCATTCCACTTTGTCTCATAAATGGAGAACTATGTCCTTTTTCTGTAGCTCATCCTGAGGAGTTCAAATTCATGTTGTAGTTATCATGTTGCATTTCTCTGTTTGCTTTATACAAACGTACCACCAATCTAACGCATGACTTTGTAAACTATACAAAGATTTGGTTTATTTTAGTATATAGAATGGCCCATCAAAGAGCCCTAATTTACGGATTCAGCAACTAGTATCAAGAGGACAGCACAGATGCAATTCCTACAGTGCGTGCACACACACACACACACACACACACACACCCCTCACGACCATTCACCTGTTCTACATCCTGGCTACTTACTTATTTTCATTTCCCTTAAAGTGATGTCAGAACATCAATGTATGAACTTGTCCATTTTCCCAGGAAATATACAATATATATGGGAACATGTGCTTCAAAGTTAATTAAGTTGATGAATCTGCTGAGGACACAAATCACACCAGTATATACTTTAATGAATAAACAGAAATAAAAGTAACACTGAAGTTATTTTCATCTGGACAATACCCTGGCTTAGCGAATGATCCATTTCTTCAGTTTTTCAACTGGTTTCAATAGTGATTTGATTAATTAATCTGTGGGGCAGCCAAAAATTTTAGGAAATGCTGGTACAACATGATTGATGGCACAATTTAATCATTTCCTGGGATTTTTGCAGCGTAAGTTGATTATCATGGTGCAAAACTCAAAGAAATTCTCAGCTAGGCATTACATTGTTATTACAGTTAGTTGTAACATAGCTCTTTCAGACACCAAAAAGTTGAGATCAGTAGCATTAAAATCTAAAATCTGCGTGCATTGTAGCAAGCCATTTCAATCTCAGGTTTTTTTTCTCTTCTGTGATCTTTTACAGGTTTTTTCTCACCCTGGAAGAGTTCAAAACAAGTAAGTGCTGCCTTTGGTTTCGACAGATGTATTGCTGTTGCTTTTAAATGGATCAAGTTTTTATTGCTGAATAACAGAGGAAGTTGCGAGTATTCTTTAGATTGTGCTTTTCCAGAAAGAAGAAAACGTGTTCTTTTGAATGTTCAGTAGTTCTATTTATGATTAATCTTGTTCCCATTCATGCACCAAATCCTATAGAATGTTAACAGTGCAGATCCTGAATTAAGCATTTGTTAATTTCCTATAGACAGCCACATGCGCATCAAAAAATTGTTTTTACTATTGCATTGCATTTATAGACTGACAGGGAACCTAGCTGATTATAAGGAACTCGTATAGCATTAACTTCAAATGTAACTCATTCAGAAAAAATATGTTTGAAGCATTTTCTGAAGATTTGACAACAACCTATGTACCCCTATTAAAATATTTACCAATTTTCTAATAATAAACAATCTAGTTGAATGGTGCAACATACTCGAGGGGCCTGTTTTCTACTTACCTCTGGTAAAATGATTATTGATTGTTTTTAATAGATTTTAGATCCAATTGCATAGTACTTGCTGGTGTCAAAAATCTGCTTGCAGTCTATTCGAATCTGAAAATTGTTACAATTTCATTATTTTGAGAAGTGAGTGTACAGTTAAGAATGCAAAGTGCTTGTTAAAATTATATGTGAAGCAAATGGGTTTGTTGCATTATTTCTTACCTCATAATATTAATTTTGTAGGTGACATAAAAATACCAAGTAAAACAAAATGTAGAAAGCAGTAGAAATATACAGTAAATGCTGGAAATGAAGAACAGGGTTGATGAGTAAAAGAGAGTATTCAGGATTTTGAAAACCTCTATCAAATCTCTTAATCTTCTCTGTTCTAAGGAAAAAAACTCCAGTTGTCATCCTAATGCTATTCAAGTAAATCTGTTCTACAGCCCCTCCAAAACATTGACATCCTTTCCTAAAGTGTAATGACTAGAAATGAATGCAAAATCCCAACTCTTCCTTCCTTTTGTATTTCTCCATTATAAAAGTTAAAGATTTGTTTCTCTTTATTCTTGGGAGATGGGCGTCACTGGCAGGCCAGAATTCATTGCTCATCCTATCTGTCCTGTATCTGTGTGGTTTGCTCAGCCATTTCCTCCAAATGCCAGAAGCATGTAAGACTCAAACCACATCTCTGCAAGTCTGGTGTCACATGTAGGCCAGACCAGGAAAGAACAACAGGTTTCCCTCTCTAAAGAACATTAATTAACCTAATGGGTTTTTATAACAATCAACTTTAGTTATCATGTTGCCCATTTCTGAGACTGGCTTCATGCTCCAGATTAATAAATTGGATTTAAATTCGAGTGGCTGCTAAGTGAGATTTGAACCCATATCCCAGAACTTTATCCTGCACCTTTGGATTACTAGCCCAGTGACATTACACTATGCCACCATTTCTACTATACCACCATTTCTCCCATTCCCTACAAGATAATTTAAGCAGTTCGGACTTGATATCTGTTTTTCAAGCCACAGCAGAAATCATTATGTTGTTATTGATCAAGATTAGCAGTTTGCAATCATGAATAGTCGTCACCTGTTCAATCACTGGACAGAGTGTGTCATCTTGTTCTTTAACTAGGTAGGTGTTTGGTTCCAGCCAGCATTTATGACTACCTACACACCCAGATGTTTTCTCCTTGTGTTCTATTTCTCTATTTTACCATTTACAATCCTTCTTTATTCTCCAAAGTGCCAATTATCTGTCTCAATGGACAAGATTTTAGTATGTGTTAAATGCACCCCCTTACACAGAGTTACAATTGATCCAAGAGTCTAATGTTCTGTTCACACCATCTTAAACTCAGTTTTCTTCTTAACCAGTGTCTTGAGTTCAGTTTACTTAGGCACTTCCTGATCCTATTCAGTGTCTTTCAGAATTTTTTTTCCACAGTTTAGTATGCAATCTAAACAGGTTGCATAATAAATAACTTGTTTAGCCTAGCAATCACCCTTTGTTATAACTAATAGTTTAGTTAATTAATCTTTTATAGATAATCACAATTGCTGATGTGGCTTATGTGATGATACTGTGCTATTTTGATATATTTTATGTTTAAGGTGGGACTGTTTTTTGTTACATTGTTTTGTTACAAGAGTTGATTTGTCCAGGAAAACATGCAGCTCAAATGCTGAGAGCAGAATAATAAGTTTTTAGCTGAGAATATGTTATTTTGCAGAGTTAATGGGCCTTTTGTTTATTTAGGTTCTCCTGAGATTTTGGACTAGGTATGCAGAGACATATAAGTTTGATTAGATTGATTGACAGGACAGAGTCATGTGGTTAATGGGAGGAGATAAGCTTGCCCGGAAAAAAATTCATTTTCATTTTAAGAGCTTTGCTACCTGAAACTGATGGAAGAAAGAAGTATCTCTCTGGAGAGATACTTTCTGAATGTCCCAGAACTGTTAACCCAAGTTACAAACAAGTATGTCTGTAATTTGCTAGCTAATTTTAAAGAGGGGTTAAGCCAATAAGAGAAATATTGCTTGATTTTAACTAATAGTGAGTGATAGATTAGCAGTTAAGAATTGAATCATGTCATATTAGAAGTGTTGTTCAGGTGTTAAAAGTTAAGCTCATTCATTTGTTATAGTTAAACTGCGTATTAAATAAAATCTGTTTTGATAAAAGCTTCCTCACTTGTCAATAGAATCACGTCTGGAGTGAAACATCTTATCCTCTCATTAATGCCAAAATAGAAAAATTATTGGAGTCTGGTCTGACTTCATAATATTCCTTCGGGTTTATGATCTGATACCCTAAGATTACATGTTTGAACTAGTCATTATATCTTGAACACTTAAGAGGATCATCACTGTCAGTAGATCTTTCAATAATATCTTGTCCAAACATACAGTTTAAACGTTAAAATTATTCATTACTGCATTCTGAAACGTGAATATCGGTAAACGTATCAATAAAACAATTACTAGTAAATTAGTCCATTGTAATCCTGCATCCATATCTTTTTCTAACCAACCTTCTTAAATTTTCCTGCCATCTTCAAACATATTCCCAGATTTCTGTACTCCCAGACTCAGTTTAAAATTGTTTTATTTCATTCATATCATTCACCTCAAACTTCCTATCAAATATATCACTTCACGCTTCATTGCATTAAATTTTATCTGGCATATTTTGCCCATTTTACCTGTTTGTCAATGTCCTTCTGGGGCTGGATTTTGCTGAACTCCATGTTATCCCCAGTCCCCAATCTAAAAGGTCTGCTGGGACCCCACCCACAAAAAGCTAGCTGTCTCCAGTCATTTTATGCTCAGTGGGGTGTTAATTGGTTCAGGACAAGCCTTCTAATCAGATTGCTGGTAGCTCTGTAATCCCAGCATTATCAGTTTTGAACAATGGCCACTGATGGAACTGTAGCCAGTCCCCGAAAGCCAAGGTGGCAAGATTGAAGATAAGTCCAGGGTATTGGTGGCAAGAAAAGTGAGGCAATTTAGGAGGCTGGGTTTGAGAGGCTAGGAAGGAGGGTTAAGGGAGGCCTGTGATTTTTGAGCATTGCCTTCAATGAGCACAAGGAATATACAAAAGTCGTTTTTTCCATTTTTCCACTTGCCTGACACCAACATAGTAAAAGTTGCCAGGCCTTGTCTACATGGATAAAAAAGCAGTGGATTGGAATGAGACACATAAATGGCCATTAATTGGTCTTAGTAACACTAAGGGCTGATGCATCCATCATACAAGGAAATAAAATAATCCATCATGGTGGGTGAGTGAAATCAGCTGTCATCAGTGATGGTGGAGGCAAATTCGTTAGAGTGTTTTAAGAGACTTCTGGATGAGTACATGGGATTTAATAGGATCGAGGGTTGTAGGTAAACTAGTAGGTAGGGATATGGTCAGCGCACCTTGTGGGCCAAAAGGCCTGTTTGTGCTGTACTTTTCCTATGTTCTATGTACCTTTACAAAATTTCGAAAGGTCAGGGTTGGACGGAAAGGTGGCGGGCTGACTGCACAATTTGCATCTTCAAATGTGCCAGAAGGGAAGTGTAAGATCTATCCTCAGATATCAGTTACTATCCTCATTGCTGATTACATTTCCAAATTTCATATCATCTGCAAATTTCTCCCCAAGTCTAGGTCATCAATATAAGTCAGAAAGAGCAGTGGCCCTAAAGCTGACAGCTGGGAATCATCACTGTATTCCTCCCTTCAGTCTGAAAAATACCCTTTCACAGCAATCTGCTTTTCCCCCTTTGCCTATTTTGTATCCATGTTGCCCAGGTCTCTCTACTCCTATGGATTATGATGCAAATACCACTTAAAAGTCCATTTGCACCTTAATTGCATATCCTGAACAACCTTATCTGTTACTTCATCAAAGACTTTGATCAAGTTTGTTAACCAATATTTGCCTTTAATAAATTTGTGCCGATTTGCATTTATAGTAATTTTCCAATGCTAATTAATTACACAAACCCAAGCCATTTTTCCTAGGATTTGTACTGCTGTTATTCAGTGAAATCATGGCTGGCTGTCAGCCTAACTTCATAAACCCATCCTTTCCCTCTATCTCACAAACACATCTTTTTCTGGTATCTCTTAACACCGTGGTTGACAAAAACCTATCAGATCTTACTTCAGTTGCCATTTGCCAAAGAGAGCTCCAAACCTCTGCCATGCTAGAAGTGTTTTCCAATTTCACTTCTGATTGATTCATCTGTAATTTCTAGAATATGCTTCCTAGTCCTATATTTCTCAGCCAGCAGAAGTCATTTCATCTACTATATTTGGAAGCTTAAATCAGATCATTCCTGAGTGTCAAAGCTACAGGCAGGGACAGATCATGTGAATATTATATTACAGCAAGGATTCATTCAAAAGCCTTAACTAGGAGGAGGAAATGGGAAAGGGTGGTTGTTCCAAGGACAGAAGGTTTAAAAAAATCAGGGGTCTATAAGGGAGTAGCGGCACAAGATATTGACAGGGAACATGACTGTCACAGTGTGACAGGCCACGGTAAAAAACATAAAGAAAAATATGCGACACAAAGTCAGTGTTCTAAACTACTGTAAAAAAAAACTAAATGTACTTTATCTGAATGCACAAAGCAGTTATGCACAGTTGTTAGCACAGATTGCAACCTATACATACGATGTATTGGCTATTACAGAAACGTGGTTGCAGGATAACCTGGACTGGGTGCTCAACATTCCAGAGTATACAATATCCCAAAAGAGTAGGCCAAAAGGAAAAGGAAATGGGATAGCATTGTGATCAAGAAAGATTTCAGAGCAGTACTGAGTCGTGATATAACGGCCAGTGGATAGTGATGTAGAAATCATGAATATCAGACGAAGGAATCGAGGAGACTCCCAAATTGTGACCTCTCAAGAAATCATAAAGAGGAAAATATCAAGCGCATGTCCGAAGGGAACAGTAATTATAATGGCATATAAGCACATTTATTGGACAAACCAAACCAACAAGGATAATGTTAGGGGCTGTTACAATGGTTTTTTTGGTGTATATAAAACTATTGTTCCTCTCAAGTAGTCAGACAAAGTAACAGAGTGGTTTCAAGATTAATTTTACTCTAGCTGTAGGACTCTGAATGAAGCCATTCAGACCATTCAGAGTAAAAAATTCAGAAATACAAAGGCAATTAAAGTCTCAGCTTTGTTCACAAGTAATTAGCATATACCAATAACAGAATTATTGCCATCCAATCACAACTATTAATTAAAGAAACATCATGTAAAAGTAGTTATTAAAACCAATTGCAGTCAACCAACATTTGCTTAATTATAATATCCAATTGATGTGAGGTTTTTACTTGCCTCCATTGAGTATTGTTTTCCCCAAACTTTTTAAACATTCCAACTGTGTCTAGATATTAGAACATGGATCACTCCCTTGTCCAGTGCATGATTTAAAGACCACCTCCCAACATAGTATCTCTCTCCCTCTTTTATCTAAAAGTCAGGTGTCTGGAGCTAGTTGCTTATAATCCTTTAGTTAAACATAGTATAAGCCTTTGTGATTTGTCTCTGTTAATCCTTTCAGTAGACATTTATTAATGTGGCTATTATTTTCCTGCTTAATTATTAATATGGGTATTAATCACCCTTGGTAACATGGATGAAGAATTTGTGGAGTGCATTAAGGATTGTTTTTTTAGAGCAGTTTCTTCTGGCACCTATTCAGGAACGAGCTATTTTCTTTTTGATTTTGTGTATTGAAGAAGGATTAATAAGGGATCTTGCCGTCAAGGATCTCCTGGAGTATTGACTACAATATTGTTTGAGGGCGAATGCCATCAGTCCATAACTAATGTTTTCCAACTTAAGTAAAGGCAGTTATAATGATATGAGAGAAGAGTTCTCCAAGGTGAACAGGGTAAACAAACTAAGGTACAGGGGGAGACAGGTATTCAAACAATTGGTCCAAAATGCTCAGCAAGAGTACATCTCAATCAAAAACAGGGATTCCAAAAGAAAGAGGCAAAATCCCTACTTAACACAGGAGGTCAAGGATAATGTTAAATGGAAAAGCAAGATGTACAAAGTGGCAAGGGATAGTGGTAGTCCAGAGGACTGGGAAGTTTTTAGGATCCTGCATGAAATGGCTAAAAAGCTCAGAAGAAGGGATAAAATGAATTTTGAGAGAAAACATGCATGCAACATAAAAAATAAATTATTAGAGTTTCTATGGATATGTAATTAGGCTAAGATAAATGTGGAACCTCTACTGAACAGCAAACAAAGAATGGTGGCTATGTTATATAAAAAAATTCCCATCATTCTTCACCACGAAATAGATTGCAAATATCCCTCAATCATTAGATGGACTGATCTCAAATAACATTGTAGAACTTACAAAAATCCCAATTACACAAGATAAAGTATTAGAAGAACTCAAGGGGCTAAAGGTGGACAAGTTGTTCAGATCTGATGAACTACATGCTCGTGTTTTAATGGAAGTGATTGCAGAGATAGTGAACTATTGGTGGAAATGTTTTATAACTCACTAAATTCCAGGAGGGTACCAGAAGATTGGAAAATAACCAATGTGATGCCCTTGTTCAAAAAGGGAGAAAGACAGAAGGCAGGGAATTATAGGCCAGTTTAACATCTGTTATTGGCAAAATGTTGGAGTCAATAATCAAAAAGGAAATTGCTAATTATTTAGGAAAGCTGAATATAATCATACCTAGTCAACATGGTTTTATGAAAGGTAAATCATGTTTGGCAAATTGCTCAAATCCTTTGAGGATATAACAGAGAGAATAGATAGAGGGAAACCTGTGGATGCCGTATATTTAGACTTCCAAATAGCATTTGACAAGGTAACACATAAGAGGCTGATGCATAAGTGTAAACCTATGACATTGGAGGAAATGTATTATCATGTATTGAAAACTGGTTGTCAGGTAGAAAACAGAGAGTTGGAATAAATGGGTCCTTCTTAGAGTGAAAAGATGTAACTAGTTGAGTACCGCACAGATCAGTTTTTGCTCTGCAATTGTTCACATTACATTAATGACCTAGAGGAAGGAATGTAAGATTTCCAAATTTACTGATGATATGAAGATAGGTGGAAGGGCAGGTTGTGATGAGGATATTGTGATTCAGCAATAGGATATAGGTTAGGTGACTGGGTGAAAACATAGCAAATGGAGTTTAAGATAGGGGAAATGTGAGGTCATGCAGTTTGATCAAAAGGCACAGTATTATCTAAACGGAGAGAGACTGCAGCTGAGTGAAATGCAGAGGAATCCAAGTGTTCTAGTGATTGAATCCCAAAAGCTAGCAAGCAAATCCAAGAAGTAATTAGGAATTACTTTTGGCATTTTGGTCTTTATTGCAAAGGGATCAGAGCTTAAAAATAGGGAAGTTTTGTTGCAATTATGCAAGGTTTTAATGAGGCCTCAATTAGAATACTATATACAATTTGGTCCCCTTTTCTTACAAAGGATATAGCAACATTGGAGGCTGTCCAAAGGAGAATCACCAGGCTAATTCCTGGGATGAAAGAGTTATCCTACTAAGAGAGATTCAATAGTCTGGGTCTGTGTTCCTTGAAGTTTGAACAGTGAGAAGTGACCTTATTCAAATATGTAAGAACCTTAGGGCAGTTGTCAGGGTAATGGTGAGATGTTTTCATTAGTGAGACAGTGTTGAACAAGGGGACACGGCTAGAAGATAAAGGGCTGTTATTTAAAACTGAGGTAAGTAGAAACGTTTTCTCGCAGACACAGTGAATCTCTGGAATTCTGTGCCCCAAAAGGTAATGGGAAGCTGGACCATAGAAGAATGTAAAATAGAATGGAACTGACACAGGAAAGGAGCTGAGGCTGGCATAGATCAGCCATGATCATACTGAATGTCAGGCCAGGTTTAAAAGACCCAGTGGTCTACTCCTGTACATATTACTTGAGTTATTAGCCTTTTAAATTCTAAGGAATGCGGGCTGGTTTGTTTTAGCTGTCCTCATAGTTTAATCTTTGGAGCCCCAGTATCATTCTAGTGAATCTATGCCGTACTCTGTTCAAGAAGATTATACTCTTCCTAAGGTATAGTGCCCACAACTGCTCATAATCCTCCAAATCTCTTTTATTAGCTGGATTATTGCCTTTAAAGGTTTTGCCACTGGCATTAGAATCAGTAGTTGCTGTCTGTTATCCTGTGGTCTCTTGGCATCATCCCCATGTCAAAGAAAAATTGGAAGATTGTAGTCAGAGTCTCCACAATTTCCTCTCTTGCTACCCTCAGCAACACAGGATGCATTCCATCCAAACTAGGTAACTGTTATACTTTGAGGACTGACATCCTTTTAAGTACATTCTTTTTTATCTATTTTTAACCTATCACACATCACTGCTGCCTCCTTTTTACCTGCGGCTTTGGCAGCTTCCTCTGCTTGAGTAAAGACAGATGCAAAGTGCTTATTTAGTCCCTCACTCATTTCTTCTGCCTCCACAAGAAAATCTCTGATTCTCAGTCCTTATTTTTATACAACTAGACTGGTTTTACAAAACACTTGATTTAATAAATGCTGTTCACTGCTGTATGAAGTGAGCAGCCAGTAACAAACTTGCACTTATTTTGCAAATTTGCTCATTCAGAATACAAATTAATCTTACTGTTCCAGAGTACTGACCTGTCTTTACTTCTGTTTGAAGTTTAATTCACATGAGGTGAAATTTCAAAGAGTCGCCAGTGAAATGGGGAGTTTTGTCGTGTAAGTTAAGTTCAGCCTGTATCTAACAATAGAGGGATCTTTGTATGGTACAAGGTCTGCAAATGTGCCAAATAAGGACAGATAAGTAAGTGTGGCCAAGAGGGAAAGATAACGGGGTACAGGAGTAAATTGGCAAAGTGGGAAGGAGGGAGGTAATGTACCCAACTCCAAGTGAGGCGGGTAGTAAATTTACTTAGTGGGAAAAAGATGTTATAAATGAATTATGGTGACCAGCTTCCTTTTTGCTATTACTGATTGAAGTTTTTGTTTTGAAACAATGTAATTTTGGGAAAAAATGAGGCACTTGTGCTTTGGACTTTTCCTGGTTTATCTTATGGGGTGGATTTTTCACTCATGCTTTTGGGGGCTGGATCAGAGCAGGAAATCCTTTGGGTATCCCAGGATGTTTTTACGCCATTGGGATTTCCTATTACAATTGTCTCTACCCGTACCAATGGCATAATGGGTACCCCAGCTTTGAACATTGGAATCTCATTTGAATATATTTAAATTATCAAGCTTTTGTCCCTCTGCCCTCTCATTAAATTGTCCATTCATGTCAATCATAACAGTTCCTTATGACATGAACCTTGTAAGCAGAATCCACTAGAAGTGGGCTACAACCCCCAGGGAGAGAGCATTATGTGGTCAATCTATCCATGGGCCTTGTAGAGTACAAACTCTCCTATTAAACAGATGGAGACTTGCCCAAGAGGGAAGGAGCAGCAGGAGAGTTTAAAACCAGTAACCACAGGAGCAGTACTTTGTGCACATTGTGAATAAAGGGTAATGGTGATAGAAGACTTGCCTTGGTGAGATTATTGCATTGGTGACGAGGAGTAAAATAAATATTTTTCATTCCTCTAGACAACCTTTCCTGTTGGGACAAGTAATTCCCCAGGAAGAAAAATGCTTCTTTATGGCCTATGATACAAGCAGAGAAGACTGGGCCCAATACGCAGAACACGTGTTATTCTTTTTGGGGTAACAATATTAAAGAGGATGAAAAGCCGAATAGTCTTATTGGCATGTGGAATCCCAACCATCAACATAATAAAAAGCCCGTCCTACACAAATGTCCCTTATCCGAAAACCTTTAATGAATTGGTGGCCTTGGTTAAAGGCCATTATGACCTGTAACTTTCCATTATACTCCAGTGATACCACTTCAACATTGAAAGATGAACCCCTTGGGGAATTTGTCACTAAATTCTAAGGAAAATTAGCAGAACGCTGTGAATTTGGGCCATGCTTGCATGACGCGTTGCAATCTAGACCGGTCTGTGGTATTAAGAATGTCACAGTCCAAAAGAAATTATTGGCAGAACTCAATTTGGATCCAAAGAAGGCCATTGAGAAATTGGAGAATGCAGAGAAAGGAACTCAGGAACTACAAGAGATATCATTTAGCAATGTCCTCCTATTGGAACCTCATGCAACATCCATCCCTCAGCTGATCAGTAAAATATTGCAGAATCCCATAAACAACAGAGCCCAAATCCATCATCAGGCAGTCAAGGAAGGGCAGGAGGACTACCTTCATACACCTTGGGAGCATATCCCACAAGATTGTAGATGCCATTTGGTGGACAATTGCAAATTCTGCAGTCAACCATAACTGAGGCAAAAATATAGGGACAGTTAAAACATATGCTGTTTCAAAAGAAGTCAAAGCCAGCACCAACAGTACCTTGCAAGTATGCCCATTAGAGACAAATAGAGATAAAATAAAGAAATAGAGATAAAGCAATTAAATCCATGACAAAGGTTGACCCAATTATAGTGGAGTTGTTAGAAAATGACCATCCATTAAAAATGGAAGTGAATACAGGAACTGCAGTCTCCATTATCAGGGAGCAGACTTATGATCATCTCTGGGCTGGTATATTGCTCCTGAGCTTAGAAAACACAAAGGTCAGGCTGCCTACCTACAGGGGGAATCATTACAGATAAAAGGCAGTACAGCGACTAAGAGACTTATAGGCAGCAGTCAGCTTGAGTTCCACTCATCATCGTACAGGGACAAGGGCCTAACCTCATTGGCAGAGATTGGCTCCAGAACTGGCTGGAGCTCTCCAGGATGAAATGGGGAAATTGTTTGAAGTCAATACCCTGAAGTTTTCCAGAAAGGAATTGGAAAAATAAGAGGAGACAAAGCTAACATCTACATTGATCCCGATGCTATATCTAATCATTTTAGAGCTATTGGAAAAAGTAGAGTCAGAACTGGAAAATCTTGAAAAGCTTAGCATAAGACTCATACAATTTGCTGGGTGGGCCGCACCTATTTTCCTGTCCTCAAACTGGATAGGTTGACCCACCTTTGTGGGAGATTATAAGCTTAGCGTGCTTCACACTTCCAGATGCACTCCAGCCTACAATTGATCCCAGGTCAATCATCGAGCAATTGAAAAGGCTCTTCCATGGCAGGCATGCGGGGGGAGAATTATACTTGGGGTTGGAGGCATGTTATGATGGGTATCTTCAATAGATCTCCCTGTGGGCCTTATTGATTAAGAAATGGGAGGCTCGCCCAATAGGGAAGGAGCTGCGGGAAGTTTAAAACCAACTGGCTTTACTCGGACCAGCAGTCAAAGGACTCCGGAGTTAGACCTGTGCACTAGCCACAAGAGTGATACATTATACGCATTGTAAATAAATGGTGTTGCTGACAGAAGACTGGCTTCAGGGAGATTATTGCAGGGAGGTTCTGTTTTTATTTTTAAAAATCTTCTAAAAAATAAAGTTGCTGATCTCACCGACATGATGTCATGGGACCCACCCTTTAACTTTTTTGACATGGCAGAAGAGGCTGCTCTTGGGGCTGGCAGCTAAAAGTCAAATTTCCACCCAATGGATGGGAATCTTATTTGCCACACCCCACTGCCAGCAAGAATTAAGATTGTGGCACTCAGCCAAAACTTCATTCACTGCAATGACATCAGAGAATCCCAGGCCAGGTGAGGTCAGAGGTTTCCAGTTTATGACTTAAAATACAGAGAGAGGATGAGTTGAGACATTAAGATAGGGCTAAGTTCAAACACAGAAATTCAACATACAGGAGGACAAAAATTTAGAAAATAGTGAAATTTAAAAATGACATAAAGGTAAGTTAGAAAAATTGGCAGTGAGAGAAGTAGAAAGTTTTGATGGACAGTGAGAGAGAGAACCAGATGTGCACAGAATATACTTGATATGAGAGAACACCAGATGAGCATGAGCCAGGGATTGATTTTACTTATTTATTTCTTGTGAGAGTACCATCCATTATGATATATTTACAAAGCATAAAATAAAATGTTCTTCCATAGCTTTAGGTTTCATCCAGCAAAATAGATAGGTACAGTCTACAGTGACCCCTGTTGCAGCACATAAATGCAATCCCCAGCATTACTGTTCAGCTGAATCAACCAAAACTGGCTTTAAAAGTTAGTTTTGATCCTTCTGGAGAGGCTGGGGGAGGGATTATTTGCATTAAAAGATTAGGATTTCCTAAACTGTCAGCAGAATAACAGCTGTGTTTCTTTATAGTGAAATTGACATCTTGCAAGATATTAATGTTATAATCATCTATGCAGTTTTTCTCCTGTTATATATTCAAATGAAAAACTTACTTACATTTTAATTTATAAAGACATAAATTTTTGATCACATTCTCTCCAAATTAATTCAGATTTGCTACACAGGTTAAAGTAAAGCATCAAAATCCAAATTTTACATTTGCATTGGTACCAACTTATTGTAGAATTGATAGTGTTGAAATAGCAGACATAAAAAAATTGGTTGCAGGCTGGACTTATGCTTATTGGTTTGAAGAGGGCAGAACTTTTATACTGAACATCAATTTTGTCACTCCTGGTCCTGTCAATTATACAGTAAATATTTTAAAAATAATATGAATGATGACCCAGAAGGAACAATTAATGTATCATATAGCTATGTTAATAAGGTAACATTGTACAAAAGAATTAGTCAACAGACCATTCCAGCCATTTAAAAAGCAAGCCCTGTCCAAACCACGAAACATTTAGGGAAAGGTCACTCAACTGCTACTCTCTTGATTCCTCCTGCTCAGTGTTGCTGAATAAATTGGCAGCTGCAGTGTGCTGGAACAACATTATCCCAGAATTTAAATATTTAACAGATAACACTGACTAATATTTGGATTAGTAAATTTGCAGATGACACTAAAGTCGGTGGAGTGGTAGATAGTGAAGAGGGGTGTTATAGTTTGCAGAGAGACTTGGACAAGTTGCAGAGCTGGGCCGAGAGGTGGCAAATGGAGTTTAATGTGGAAAAGTGTGAGGTAATGCACTATGGCAGAAATAATAAATGTGTAGAGTATAGGGCTAATGGTAGGATTCTTAGTAGTCTTGATGAACAGAGGGATCTTGGTGTGTATGTGCATAGATCCCTGAAAGTAGGCAGTCAAGTCGAGAAGGTTGTTAAGAAGGCATATGGAGTCTTAGCTTTTATTGGTAGGGGGATTGAATTTCGGAGCCGCAACGTCATGTTGCAACTGTACAAAACTCTAGTGCGGCCGCACTTGGAGTATTGTGTGCAGTTCTGGTCCCCACATTATAAGAAAGATGTGGAGGCATTGGAGAGGGTACAGAGGAGGTTTACCAGGATGTTGCCTGGTATGGAGGGCAGGTCTTATGAAGAGAGGCTGAGGGATTTGAGGTTGTTTTCGTTAGAAAGGAGGCGGCTAAGAGGGGACCTTATCGAAACATATAAGATGATTAGAGGTTTAGATAGGGTGGACAGTGATAGCCTTTTTCCTAGGATGGAGAAAGCTAGCACGAGGGGACACAGCTTTAAATTAAGGGGTGATAGTTATAGGACGGATATCAGAGGTAGGTTCTTTACCCAAAGGGTGGTTAGGGAGTGGAATGCCCTGCCTGCAGCAGTTGTAGATGCGCCAAGTTTGGTGGCGTTTAAGAGGTTAGTTGATAAGTATATGGAAGAGAAGGGAATGGTTTAGTTTGGAGGGGCATTGCTTTTTACATTGGTCGGCGCAACATCGAAGGCCGAAGGGCCTGTTCTGTGCTGTAATGTTCTATGTTCTATGTTCTAATATTGTCCATACTGGCATAAAAAAAATCGTTCAAAGACAGATTCTTTTCAGTTAGTGCTCATAGGGCCTATTATTTGCATATAACGCCTAGACCAGCCTCATTATTTTGAGTTCCATTTCCTGAAGGTTCTGTAATAATGTCTGAGTGAATATTTCCAAAATTGATGTACAGTGAGAAGACTATATAAGCTGTCTCTAGATTATTAGCTTGTTAAATGTCTTGTATATAATTCTACAATACAGCAGTTACAAAGAAAATAGTTTTTGTGTGCTACTCATTAGATTATACTTTAAATTTATTGCTTGCTTACCATGATATTTCATGGTAATGGATAGTAAGAAGAAAATATTTTAGAGACTTTATTTTGTAAAAAGGTATGGGTGGGTTTCTCTAGAAGGATGTAGCCTTGTAGCATAGAAGTAAATTATTTGCTTATATCAAAAGTCAGAAAGACACTTCTGGTTGTTTACTTAGCTCAAAGGCACAATGTCAATTGATTTACTTTTAAGCTTCAAGACTCCACACCGACATTGTGACCGTTCATAGAATGCCTGACTCACATGAAGATGTCAGTCAAACGTCAGAGAGGGAGCAAAGAAAAAACACTTAGGCTCAGTGTCATCCTTGGTATGAAGTGCTCAATCATGTCACTATCGACACAACCTAGAAAATAGCTTGCCTCCCATAGACTTGGAAAACAGAAGTTTAATAACAAAGTTTGCAGATGATATTAAATTGGCAGTATAGTACAGTTAATACTGAAGATGACTATCACAAAACACAAGATGATGATGCAGAATGGGCATGTAAATGGAAAACAAACTTCAATATAAACAAGTGTGGAAGTGTTTTTACAAGGAATGATGAGACCATCTATTCCTTTGGAATTAAGAATCTAAATGGGATAGAGTTGCAAAGGAATCTGCCAGTGCAGATTCATAAATCATTAAGAAGGGCAACAGGTTAGCAAAGTCTTTTAAAAAAAAATGTGAATCACTCGGATTCACTTGTAGAAGAATAGAATTGAAAGGCAGAGATTATGTTAAACTTATATGAAACTTTGATTTAGAGTGCACTTAGAGTCTTTAGCCCAGTTCTGACTTTCAGATCACAAAAACAATATTGAAGCACTAGAGATAATGTAAAAGGGAAAAGAACTGAGCAAGCTTGAGGCTTTTCTTGTTAGAAGGAAGAAAATTTCGATATGGCCTGATGAGATCTTTAAAATAAAGATGTAGTTTCATTGGATAAATGTGAAGAACATCAAAAGTCCAAAACTAAAGGCCATATATTCAAAACAATCAGTGATAAATACAGTAAGGGATGCAAAAGAAACACTTTTACTCAGAGATTAGTGAGAATGTGAAACAAAAACAGAAAATGCTGGAAAATCTCAGCAGGTTTGACAGCATCTGTGGAGAGAGAATAGCCAACCTTTAGAGTCTAGATGACCCTTTGTCAGAGCTCTGATGAAAGATCATCTCAAATCAAAACATTGGCTCTATTCTGAGATTTTCCAGCATTTTCTGTTTTTGTTCAGATTCTAGCATCCACAGTTTTTTGCTTTTATCTTAGTGAGAATGTAAAATTCGTTACTACGTGGAGTATTGAGGCAAACAGCATAAGTACAGAAGGGAGAAAGGAGTAGAAGGAATATTTATTGGATAGGACAAAATAAGATAGGAGGAGCTTCTTTGGAACCATAAACACTGGCATAGCTTTTGAGCTGAATGTCATTTTTGTATGTTGTAAAGTTCTGTATAAATGAGTTGACATAAATGAGGTATTGAGGATGACTGACATTATTGAACCATAATTCAGCAAGAATCCATATTCAGTTTGGAAGAAAATAGACAAAAAGCAGTTTAAACTTGAGTTGCAATTTTTAAACATCTTTTTATTCGTTTCAGACTTTAGATAGATGGGAAAATCAGGGCAGCCCTCAGGCAAACTTCTCAGTACAGCACCTACCACAGAGTCTCCCCTTTCCATCTAATGTCCACAGGACTTCTTTCCCTGACTCTTCTGATGGATTTGATCAAAGGAAACCTGATCCATATGAAGTGTATGAGAAGTCAAGAGCTATCTATGAGAGTAGGCGTAAGTAAAATCCTTGCCTTTTCTCATCACTGGAAAAATTATTCTATTTATAAAACTATTAATGACTGACTCCTGGCTGTTTAACCATCTTCTGATAATATTTTCTGTTGTCATATCTTCTTTAAATGGAGTAGGCATAGAATAACCTCTTACAAATTCAATTGATTTATAGTCTGACATGATAACATATTTATCATAGCAATTTGGTTAATTTTATATGTTTAAAAATACAATTTATAAAATGGTTTGATTTATTTAAATATCTAGATGTATACTAATCTATTTTTTGATTAACTATCGACAAATGTATAGTGTGCTTTGAAAAAGAATGTAAAAGTAAGATATTCCATTTTAGTATATCCAACTACATTTATCATAGATGACAAATGTCAGAATCTTTTTATTAACCATCCGTATAAGTTTTAGTAAACAATTTTCGTAATAACTGAGTAGAGTGTAAAATAATTTTCTTAGAAGCAGTACATTGAGTAACTCTTCCTGAACAATTTCTAAGTGGTCTTCTGATGACAAAATCCAATGCAGAGTGATACTTGAGTAACTATTGGCAACATGAAATTCTGTACATGAATGCATAGTTTTGGTTAATTTCGCATTTTCCTGCACAGAGCAAATGCCACCAAGGACGACATATCGGGCTGATTCTTCTGGCAAGTACTTTAGCATTCGTCATTCTGTGGCTTAAATGTAGCTTCCATTTGTCTGGATATTGTGATTGTCTAATCCGTTATCTGATTACAGCCAACTATTTCTGCATGATCATTTACTTTCTCGTCTTGTCTTTTATTCTAACAACAGATCTAAAGCACGGTAAATAACAGCAGCAGCAACAGAGAAGCCTTAACTAATCATTTTACTCATTTGGACAAACTTCATATTTAGTTGATGAAAAGCTTCAATTTTCCACAATGACTTAATGAGGCAGGAGTAAAATTACACTCAATGCACACAATTTATTTGACACAAATCTGATGTCTGATGTTTAAACAGTGGTGAAATGTGTCAGAATTATGCCAGTTTTCAACTGGTTATTTAGTAAAACAGCCAAAAGCATTATATTAATGCTCAGTGCTAATGATTTGACACACCAAAGACAATGGTGCTCCTAACTTACTGGCTCATTATTTTTTGGGACATCTGAATTTATTGGATTATCATTGACCCATAAAAGTTGATGGTGAGGTAAATGAAGATGTCAGACTTCAATGATGATGGAATTGAGCAGATTGGCTCCAGTGTTTTCAATGTACAATGAATGTGGTGCTGAATTGAATATTAGATTCAGAGTATTGAAAATTGGCACAGCTATATGCCTCAAAACCCAATCATACAGATTTCTTGACTTGGAACAAAGATGCATTGATCAACTCACTGCAACATCCCAGAATCCAATCTATGCATTGTGAGATCATGACACCCAAAAACCTGTCCTATATTTTTATCACAGGCTTCCAGACATGTTTTCTCTCTTCATTTTATGACCCAATCTGTCTAATTTAATAAGAAGATGTAAATGAATGAATTAGACATTAGAAACTGCATGCTGCAAAAATTCACATTACCATTCTGTACATTTGTGCCTACACAAATGATTGTGTAGTTTTTAGAGGGTAAAAACATTATAATTTAAATAAGTCTGAAAACGCCAGCACATAGAAAAGAAAGACTTCCAATTATATTGTGCTTTCATGACCACAGGATGTCCCAAAGTGCTTTTCAGCCAATAAACATATTGAAGTGTAGGAAATCAAACAACCTATTTGCACACAGCAAGCTCCCACAAACAGCAATGTGACAATGTTATGTTGATTGAGGGATAAATATTAAACAGGCATTGTCCCTTGTTAGAATAGACAGCAAGAGTAATTTCATCCACTTGATCCTATGCTGCCATCTGTTTATTCCTTTTTTTTTAAAATCCCTTTTGCTAAACTCAAGGATTTGGGACTCTTAACATTATATAAGTCTGAAAGCGCCAGAAGATAGAAAAGAAAGACTTGTATTTATATCATGCTTTTATGACCACAGCAACGGATCTTTAATGTCCATCTGAGAGGACAGATGGAACCTCGATTTAACATCTCATTTAAAGATAGCACCTCCGACAGTGCAGCACTCCTAAAGTACTGTACTGGACTGTCTACATTGATTCTTGAGTTCAAGTCCCCAGGACTTGAATCCACAACCTTCCAGCTCAGAGGTGCGAATGCTACCGGCTGAGTATTGACTGATATATGCAAAGTAGTGTTAATAAAAGTCATTTTGATGCAATGACTTTAGGTCCCATATGGCAGATGGTGAGAAAAGTAATACCTCCGTGAGATCCAAGGAAAATTGACAAGTTGGATCCAAAATTGATCCAGGAACCTCAGGGTAATCGGTGATGAGATCCAAGGGAAATTGACAAGTTGGATCCAAAATTGATCCAGGAACTTCAGGGTAATCGTTGATGAGTGTTTTGGTGAGTGATTGAGTGCTTCTAGTGGCGTTCTGCAGGGCTTCAACTAAGTCCTTTACCTTTTGCACAATGTATCAGTTTTTTAGACTTAATTGTAGAGGGCATCATTAAGAAGTTTGCAACAGGTACAAAATAATGAGAAAGAAAACTGTAGACTGCAGGAATGAACTGGGTCAAATGGTCAGAAAAGTGGTAAATGGATTTCAGTCTAGAGAAGTGTGAGATGCATTGGGGAAGATAAACAAGACAAGAGGATGCTCAATAAATGGCAGGGATGTTGAGAAGTGTAGAGGAACAGAAGGATATGGGATAATTTTCTTTATAATCCAAGACACTGAATACAAGAGCAGAACGTTATACTAGAGCTGCATTAAAACACTAGTTAGGCCACATTCTTAATGTTGCATACAATTCTAGTCACTGCACCAGAGGAAGGATGTAATCACACTAAAGGCACTACAGAGGAGATTTATGAGGATGCTTCCAGATCTGGAGACATTTAACTATGAGGAAACTGGTTGGGCTAATTTATTTTATTCCGCATAAAAGAGGTTGAGAAGAGATTAACCAAGATGTATAAAATTACATGAGAACCTGGATAGAGTGAACAGGAAGAATGTACTTTACTTGGCAAAAAGGCCAATAATCAGGGGACATGGATTAAAATAATTGGTAAAAGAATAAGAGAGTTGAAAAGTCACTTTCATCCAGAGGGCTATGGAGATCTGGAACTCACCGTCTAAAAGTATGGTAGGAGCAGAAATCCTCACCACATTTTAAAAGTACTTGAAGTACTGTAATGTACAAAACCACAAACCAAAAGCTGAAAAGTGTGATTAGGCTGTTTGTTTCTTTTATGATTGGCACAGACAAGATGAGCCAAATGGTGGTCTTCCATGTAGAAATCTCTTTGATTCTATAATGGAAGCATAGTAGGTCATGTTTAGAAAAGGGTTCAATCGCCATTATATTCTGTGGTCACAAAAAAACTTAAACAAGTGCATCACCTGCAGAGTATTGGCATATCTTTATGTCTACCATATTTATCATCTACAACTTAGATTCAACCTGCTTACAAAACCAATTGGCAATCTGTCATGCCAATCTTTGAGTTTGAGAAATTATTTGAATTCATAACTAAAGTACCCAATGTGAAAGAAAATTCTAATTTTTAGCACGCATGGTGAATGTAGCTTCTGTTAATTAAGGAGTAATTGCTAGGTTTTCACTGTAGATAAACCAAAGTGATTAGAAAAATGCTACAACCTTATTTCAGTAAAGTTGAAATAACCTTATTGAAGGTTATTCAGTAAGCTTCAATACAAACTGGTTACTCAAATGTCAACAACCTCAGTCACAAATCACCTACTGCTTATGTAACATCCTACTTGCTGACAGCCCTTTTCTCAGAAAACAATACAATAGGGAGATCATAGAAAAGATTTAAAAAGCTCTGCCAAATTGAAGCTATAAACTCAAACATTGCATTTGATTAAAATCTTGTAAGAAGTGCATGGAGATTTGATTTGCCATCCCTCCTAACACGTTTAGGTTATAAACTTGTTCTTTGTACTCATGCTGCATGAATATCCACAAATGCATGTTTAACTGCAAACTCCAGCTTGCTCAAATTGTAAGCTGCCTTAGCCAATCAATGAATAGAAAATGGTGAGTATTAAATCCTTGAATCAAGACATCGGTTCTATCTGAAGAAGCTGTTGATAATGTTTAGATGATTTGGAGGAGGATTAGGATAAACTGATAATTATTGTCGAAGTTATAATTAAATTTCATGCAGGATGGGAAGATTGAAAGGACGTTGCTATAAAATGATGAGGGAAGGTGGAGGTGTGAAGTGCCTGTTGTCTTATCACAGACATAGTATTTGACCATGGTTGTGGAGGCTGACCATCTGCTTAAGGGCTGTGAAGGTCTATTCCAACTACTGCTGGCATTTTACCAGCAGTAGTTAGGTCCTTCGTTATGTGGATACCTTTGTGAACCTTGTCACCTTCCTAGGGCTCAGTGAGGGTGTTCTTCTTTGCAATATGTGGCCCACAGTGGAAATCCCAGCAGCAATGGCTACCACTGCAGCAACTCCCACCATCCCCATCCCCAAAAACCATTCCTCCACCCTCCTAGCTGTGGTCTGCCTTTGACGTTGGCACTCTCAGGTTCCACTTCCTTGGTTAGGAGGGTGGACTGCCTTCATAGTGTCCTTACAAGCTCAGAATTGGCCACTACTGTTAGTGATGTTACTGAGCTGCCAATCTCTAGCTGGCGCCACCTGGGAGTGAGCAGCCATCCTTCAAAAAGTCAGAGGCCCCAACTTACACTTTCAGAGTCCTAAAAAACACAGCTGCATTTCCACAGACAACTGAGACTGGGTCACCTCCAGCTTTCCATCATCAGGATTCCCAGCACAATGATAAAATTCAACACATAGTTTCTGTTGTTTTCGGCTATTGTGAATTCTGAAGGATCACAGCCAGCAACAGAACCCAAGTTTCGTTGTAGTTTAATAACTCTGTGTATTTGAACATTTTTTGAACCTCAATCTAATGCAAGCTATAGGTTACAGCAAGCAGATCCTTATTTGGTTGTTAATTTTTTTCTAATCATATAATCTTTCATTTTTATAACTTGCACTGATTTCTCCCATATATCGGTAATACAACGTACTCATGTAGTCAGTGCTTGAGTAGAACACATTTCCTTTATCAATTCTTATCACCTCCAGAGGACTAACAAATGAAAACTTGCATTTTGTTCATAGTGATTGTGTGTTCTGTTTCGAATTAGGTCCAGACTACCGTGAGTTGGATGTTTATTTACGCAGACAAGAGTCTGGCTTTGGCTTCAGAATCCTGGGTGGAGATGAACCTGGTCAACCAGTGAGTAAACTAAAATATAATGTTAATGTACAACCATTTTACACTTAATGAAGTCAAAAAACGTTCTTCATATTCAGTCTTGGGGTATAGGCACTAGTGGGAGGTCAGTGTTCATTTCCCATCTCTAATTGCTTTTGAGAAGGTGGTGGTGAGCAGTGTTCTCGAGTCACTGCAGTCCCTGAGATGTAGGTACACCCACAGTACTGTTAGGGAGGGTGTTCCTGGATTTTGACCCAGCGACAGTGAAGGAATAGCATATTAGTTTGTGGATTTTGATTAGAACAAAAATCATTTCATTTTCACACATTCTGAACTGAATGCTCATAAATAGTTGAAACTGAAATATGTATGGAATGATGTTCTTGAAAATAATTTTATGAAGCTAGACTTATCAATCATAGTACATGATGTTTCAACCACAGTGATACAATGCTATCCTTTGGGGTATTCCCCAATACTAAACAAAACCTTTATCAAACAAATGGGCAGAATATTATTCTTCTTTGTTAGTGCCAAATGCCATTTTCACTATCGAGGTTGAAATTAAATTGAGCACACATGTTAGCAAGCTTAAATGTGAACATCTTAAATGTGTTATTTTAAATGGATTATTAACAGCAGTTTCCATTTGAATAGCAACTATAATGTAGAAAAATATTTCAAGGCCTTTCATAGAAGGGTGAAGGAGTAGATGCTGAGTTGAAATAAGAAGTTGAAGAGTGACAACAAAAACACGGGTGAAGTTTTGAAACATGTGGAGGAAGGTTAGCAAGGTAGATGAGTTTGGGAAGAGAGTTTCAAAAAGCAAGGCAAAAAATGGTTTGAGGTTAGAAGACTATTTTGTTAAAATAGGATTGATTACTTACTAAAATAACATTTGGCAATATTTCTATTTATCAGTATGTTACTATAAAATGGTTACTATAAAATGCAATGATACTGTGATTAACCCCATCACATCTATATGTGTAATAGTAATTGGCTAAAAATAACTGCCAGTAAATTATTGTTCTAATTCATTCAGTTAAAAAATTATTAATGGCAGTGCTCAATATAGATACATGGCTGCAGGGAAACAGAAGATGATTTTTTTTTTCTGTAACAGTGCAGTTGAAGCCTTCCTTTTTCCCTCATTGCAATCATTTGTAATGATTGGAGTCCTAAAATAGGGACTGAATGTTTTTTAAATAAATGGATAAATTGCAGCTTTATTTTATCAAGATGCAGATAAAAACATCTGTGTCATTGTAGCTTTGCATGCCTAAATTCTATTATTACCATGTTTCCTAAATGTAAAATGACATACATAAATCTGGTTCAACATTCTTAATCAATTGCACATCTAAAAACTAAAAATCTCACAAACATGAATGTTGGTTTTGAATGTAAAATGGTGATTTAGAGAAATTTGCACCACAAATTGTAATTATTATCAAATAGATGTGCATCTGCTTTTAGAAATAAGTAGAATGGCAATGAAAACCTCATTGTGGTAAATATAGCAATGGTTAATAATACATTTTGTGTCAGAATACATCTAACAGGCAATGGCAGACATAGACTTTTGGGGATCATACTCACCATAATTCCTCCCTTCTGTCTCCCCCATGAAATCTCTCTGACCTCCCCATCATATAATGCCCCAATAACTTTACTTCCCTCCCCAAAGATGTGACTTTCTCCTTGCTCTGCCCACCCTCACCCCACAAAGTAAGGGTGCAAAGTCACAGAAGTATATAATTTGTTCATTCTTTAACTGGATAGTACTTTCAAACTTATAAAAACATGTCTGTAATTGTTGAATTGAAATCCAAACCTCCCTGTTCTCAGAATGAAGGTAAAGATCGTCAATTTGCAACTTGTATGGTTTAAGGCATGCAAACATGGAACTTGCCGATGAGCAATGAGATAGAAAAATCAGCTGATGCCATGACTGCAACACAAGGCAATGCAGGACAGAATGAGCCAGTCCAGTGTAGGAGCAAATACTCCAACCAATTAGAGTCCCGTGGGTCCAAATTCAGTATCAGTGGTGTGACTTTGTCTCTGGCAGGATTCTATTCTTTGCTCAAGAAGAGACTTTCTGAAGTCTTGAGAGCAATAACGGGTGGCAGTTAGAACTATCTGCATGTGACCAGCAGCCATTATATCAGACTACCAAATGATGGTCCTTTTTGAAAAAAACAGGATTCAAACAAAAGTATATGAAAGAGAAACATTTTTAAGATTTTCTTGTTTCATCCCTTTTTGGCATGGAAATATAGATAGCTTTTCTTCTACAGTTCTTCTTCACAAAATCATCAGTGATATCAATCTTATAAAGACACACTTTCAGTTGTCAGTATTGCTGAACTTGTCAAATATTCCTGACTAATCGTACTTCACAAATAATTTTGCACTCTTCAATGCAAAGAAAGAATTTCAGAATGGTTTCCACATTTAAAAAGATTATCTGCAAACCATCATGTACAAGTCTGTACAAATCAACTGTTTATCTCAAAGCACAGAGCTCAAGATTATCAATTAATAAATGAATTGATTCATTTCATCCGCCAAAGGATTTATGTCTGTGTTATCTCGGAAGAATTCTTACTGTAATGATTTTAACATTCTCATTCAACTCCAAACTTCTGTTGAAAACACGCAAAATAAATCAACAATTTTCTTCTGAGATTCTTTACTCAGCAGTATTGTTGCATCGCAAATAACATTTACAGTTTCAATGATGATCGCTTTCCCTTTTAAAGTGATTTCAATGTCTCTAGTTTCATCAAAAAATAATTTAGTGTCTTGTACGCTTATCATCAGAGGGACCTGTATTTTTTGTTAATGTTAGTGTATGTTTCCATCAAGCTATAGTGTTCTCAAATTTCTGTGACAAATCATTTAACTTAGGCTAACAATTGTGCAACTTTAAATAAAGTTGTATCAATATTTTGCAGCAATTTGCTGGCAGCATTAATTCCTGAAGTAAACATTTGCACAAAACAGTAAATAGCAATATTGTAATCTTCAAACCTCACTGCTAAGGATTTTGCTTCTGCAAATTTTCTGAATTTGATGCAGCTATGTCTGATAAGGTTTCCTTTATTATCAACAAAGTTCAGTTTCAAAACCAAAATAGCATCTGCAAGAGTGGACCAACTGATGTCATAAATTCTTTTTACCAAGAAATGTTTTCCCTGTGCCTGTTCCAAGCAGGATTGTAACATATTTCACCAATGCATGGAAGATGGAAAAAAAGGGTGTACAAGTTTTGAACAAAATTGGAAAAAATGTATGGCTCCCTCACAGGATTCAGCTGCAATGTTGCAGATTCAACTCAAGGGTGATTGGAACATGGGATGAATAATGCACAAAGACTTGCATTGTTTTGTCTTGTTTGTAGACCTGAATATTTTCCTGCCAAAATTCCCACATTATCAAAGCTTTGCCTATGGCAATTTTTGATGTCCAAACCTAAATTTGCAATGATGTCTAAAACAGTTGTCTCCACACACTCGGAAGTGTGGAATTGTCGTTAAACAAATACAAGAAATCACTCTGGATTTCACCATTGCTGGTCACATATCTTTAAATTAATGTTTATTGATCCAAATGATTCTCATCTGGTTTTGAATCAACTGTTAATCTTTAACTTCAATGGTAACGTGTTTTCTAAGCCATTACAGTAATAAGGTTCTTTGCCTTATTGTCTTCTCTGAGCTACAATATTGATAACATTTCAAATCCTGTATGAGAATCTCATCAAATTCATTGAGATATTCACGGTAGGCTATAAACTGTATCTTTGAGTTGATAATGATAACTCATTGTGTCCCTTTGAAGATATTCCCAAAAAGGACAGCAGTTTGACTGTGGCAACAACATATCTCGGCACTTTCCTCCAGTAAGAACATTCCTTTCCAAACTGAGTTGACAATGCAGAATCAATTCTTCCAGATAATTTACATCTTTGAATGAACACACATGTAGCTTTAATATGAACTTCAGAAGTTTCATGCTCAGCAAGATCTTTTACAACATTTCTCCAGTTAGATGTTGATGAATGCTTTTTTCCTTTTACTAGGTGAGGGAAGAATTTTCAAACATAATAGTGAACTATCTTAGAGTTTTCCAAAAAAATCAACCAATTTCTAATTTCCATCGTATCATTTCTCCTCACCCTCAGAAAATGAGACTTTTGAAGACTTTTAATATGCTTTCAACATCCAACCTCAAGTTTTCCATATTACCTTTGTTTTTTGTTTATTTAGTACAAAATATTCTATCATACCCAGTGAAACATTTTGGCAATAAAGAAATATCTTCAGGGTGAGTTTCTTCCTTCACTTCAGCAGCAGCAGAATTGGCAGTAACTTATAATTCCATTCCCATTTCACAGTCCACTTCTTCATGTTCTTGAACTACTTGTTCAATTTTTCAAGCAATGTGATATCTCCGGAAATAAGCAAGTCAAAGCTTCAGATAATTCACTCATACTGTTGTGAATGAGAATGAATCTGCAGTTAGTACATTGCTCAATAATTCAAACTTTCTAAACTAAAACGATAAACTGTCTTTTTGCCTAACTTTATCCTCTTGCCTCGCCTTCAGTTTTCCGTGTTTTTGACTGCCAAATTGATAGTGTCCCTTCATATTGACCTTCCTTGATTTTAACAAATAAATTTTTGTTCTCCTCAGCCCTGGGGTGTAAGTTACCCCCTGCTCACTCAGCAACATTGCTATTGTGCTGGTTCACTGGTTGTCCAGCTATGGTATGGCTTCATACTTGCTCTCAGTTGTCTAGCCCTCTTCAGCATTTGCTGGGATTCAAGTTGCACCTGCTCATTCAACAATCTCACTGTTCTGTTGGTCACTGGCTACCTAGTTAGCTATCTGGCCTCCTTACCTTTGCCCTCGGACCGTTGCCCATCCCACCCTCAACAATTGCCAGTGCCACCTCAGCCACGATACCTCACCTGTGCTCAACAACAATGACCTCAGGAAACGTGGTGGCTCACTTACTGGCAGCCTCACCTGCTGCCTGGCTGGCCTGCACCAGTCAGAGCCCTGATGTGCTCTGCATTCATTGCTGATAGGATTTGAAGTTATCAGCAAACTTAAAAATGTACCAAGTATTATACAATCTTTAAATAATTAAGGTGTGAAATGTGCATTGACATTGGCAAAAGTGAAAAATTTAATTTATGTTTATAACTTGAAGGAATATGATATTGTGTAGAAAATTTTGTTTCTCTTACAAATTGATATTCTTTATTTTGATCTTTGAAGATTCTTATTGGAGCAATAATTACAATGGGTGCTGCTGACAGAGATGGCCGTCTTCGCCCTGGAGATGAGTTAGTTTACGTGGATGGAATATTAGTTACTGGGAAAACTCACCGTTATGTGATAGATCTGATGCATAATGCAGCCCGAAATGGCCATGTCAGTCTGACTGTACGAAGAAAGGTCTCATGTCAAGGTATGTTCTGGATAGAAGTTTTGAAAGATAGTGTGTTACATGAGTAGAACGACTTTCCCACTTTGCAGAATAAATCCCAGTTTTGAATAATGTTGAATTTCACCTCCATCATTGACATATTTTGCTATTTCATTGAACCATATATCACAAGCGGCCATTTTTCCATTTCACCTGTGCCAGCTCTTTGAGTGAATTATACCATTAGGCCCACAGCTCTTCTTTGCCTATAGGCCTGCATTTTGTTTCAAGTATACATTCAATTCTTTTTTGAATGTTCCTATTGAATCTATTTTCACCATCTTTTAAGCAATATTTTCAGGGTCATCAATTCATACTGCATGAAAAAAACCTTTCATTCCATTGAATCATAGAATACCAACAGTGGAAAAGGAGGCCATTTGGTCCAGCGAGTCTGCACTGACTCTCTGACAGAGATCCCATTCAGGCCCACCTCCCTGCATATCCCCGTAACATCATGATGTAGAGATGCCAGCGTGACTGTGTTATCCCCATAACATCATACATTTACCCTGCTAATCCCCTTAACCCTCCCCCTTCAGACACTAAGGGGCAATTTAGCATGGCCAATCCATCTAACCTGCACATCTTTGGACGAACCACTGAGCCACCATACCACCCCTCCTTAGTTCTTGTACCAAATACTGATGCAAGTTTTATAGTAAGCATTGGAGCAACATGAGCAGAATCCTTTTATATTGCAGGACCTAACTGAAAGTAATTCCAGTTCTGTGGGCCGAAGGTTGAAAATGGTATAAGAAAAGAGTAGGTAAATTAAGAAGTCCTGATTAGTTGGCACCAAACTCTTTTAAATGTTTGAGGGCTGAAGTTTTACATCATTGTCACACCTGCAGAAGTGTGCTGGAGTATAAACACACTGTGCCTCTGTGACCTTTCACTGAGCCCATTCCTCCAGACGCTGAAGGATGCCCTCGTGAGAACAGGATATGGCACTCGACTCATCGATTGACAGTTCCGACGTGCCACAACGATAAACCGCACTGACCTCCTCAGAAGACGAACACGGGACACGGTGGACAGAGTACCCTTTGTTGTCCAGTACTTCCCCGGAGCGGAGAAGCTACGACATCTTCTCCGGAGTCTTCAACATATCATTGATGACAATGAACATCTCGCTAGGGCCATCCCCACCCCCCCCACTTCTTGCTTTCAGAACAACCGCACAACCTCAAACAGATCATTGTTCGCAGCAAACTACCCAACCTTCAGGAGAACAGTGACCACAATACCACACAACCATGCCACAGCAACCTCTGCAAGACATGCCAGATCATAGACATGGACGACATCATCAAACGTGAGGATACCATTCACCAGGTGCACGGTACATACTCTTGCAACTCGGCCAACGTTGTCTACCTAATTCGTTGCAAGAAAGGATGTCCCGAAGCATGGTATATTGGGGAGACCATGCAAACACTACGACAGCGGATGAATGAGCATCGCTCAACAATCACCAGGCAAAACAGTTCCCTTCCTGTGGGTGAACACTTCAGCAGGCATGGGCATTCGGCCTCCGACCTGCGGGTAAATGTTCTTCAAGGGGGCTTTCGTGATACACGACAGCGCAGAGTCGCTGAGCAGAGAATGATAGCCAAGCTCCGCACACATGAGGACGGTCTTAACAGGGATCTTGGCTTCATGACACACTATCTGTAACCCCCGTAACTTGCCTGGGTTAGCAAAAAACCTCACTTACTGTGCTGTCTGGAGAAAACACACAATTCTCCAACAATGATCAGGATTCCCTTCACACACATTGTTCGCCACTTTAACACTTCAATAGCAGGTTAGATGTAAGGATTCGCATTCTAATCAGCAATCTCTGACTGTCTGTGCTGATGTGTGCTATTACAGACCAGAACACTGCATTTGCCTGAAGAAGACACAGGAGTCGAAAGCTCGCGTTTTTACTATCAAATAAATCGGTTGGATTATAAATTGGTGTTGCTAAATTCTTACTGAGTTCTTCCTATTCCATTATCACAGAGTTAGGGTCAATTGAAACATGATCTTTCCACATTACTGAAAAACTAGTTTTATGCTCTACAGGAATTTTACTTTTCATGGGATGTGAGCATTGCTGACAAGGCCAGCATTTAATGCCCATCCCTAAATGTCCTTGAGAAGATAGTGGCGGGCCACCTTCTTGAACTACTGCAGTCAGTGTGGTTCAAGTACACCTATGGTGCTGTTAGGAAGGGACTTCTAGAGCACTAGAGTTCTAGAATTTTGACCCAGTGAAAGTGAAACAGTATGGTTATGGCATTATTATGATTGCACAATGTTTAGTGCCATTTGTGATTCCTCAAATACCAAAGCAGACCATGCCCAAATTCAGCAAAACCTGGACACTATCCAGGCTGGGGCTGAGAGTGGCAAGTAATATTTGTGCCACACAAGTGCCAGGCAATGACCATCGAATTAGAGCGGCACATTGGCATGGTGGTTAGTACTACTGCTTCACTGTGCCAGGTATCCTGGTTCATTGATTCTGACTTGGGTAACTGTCCTTGTAGAGTTTGCACATCCTTCCTATGTCTGTGTGGGTTTCCTCCGGGTGCTCTGGTTTCCTCCTACAGTTCAAAGCTGTGCAGGTTAGATGCAAAGGCTATGCTAAATTGCTTCTTAAAGACCTCTCAAAGACCATTCCTATATGTTTTTCTGCTGCCCCCCACCCCTTTTACCCAGGCTCTTTATTTCCATACAAGCATACATCGCCAGGACCTTCCAATTCAGATAATGACCATTGGTTTGAAGAATTAACTCTATTTTTCTCCACAGATACTGCTTGATCTGCTAAGCATTTCCAGCATTTTCTGTTTTTATTTCAGGTTTCCAGTATTTTGCTTTAGTTAATGCCTACAATCTGTAGTTTGTGTGGAATCTATAGATGAAGTACTTGATCTGTCATGCAATCCAATCTGATTACATCAGTTTCAGGCCAGTTTGACCTATCATCAGTGTTGATGTGTGTAAGTTCATGTATTTAGTAATAACTGTTAGTCTATAAATTCAAAACTAAAACTACAGAGTGATCACATTTCAAATGTTAAAGGACTGAACTTTCAATCGGATAAGTCATTAATTTTAATTCCAGTAAACTATAAATTGGACTGGTAGCATAAGAAAGTTAACAGTGAAAAGACCCAAATTGCAACTTGCTTTCCAATTTTCTTATTTTTGACTTCATTACAATTAGCGTGTACCTGAAGGGGTGGTCTCTTAGGCTGCATCACTCTTTTGATTTACCTTCCTCAATTAGCTTGGAGACCAAAACATCACTGTGCAAAAATTGCAGATACAAAACTCTATCCTACTGCAGCAGCGTAATTTAATGCCTCATCTTACTGTGCTACTCCACTATCAACCTTTCAATTTACTTGCCAACTTTGCATTTGCTTTCGAGTTCACTGTTTTCTAATCTGTGATCTATTACTTTAAACTACCAACACTGATATTTTGCTAACACTTCTCACAAAGCAGATAATGGAGAAAAAATATATAGTAAGCATGGAAGAGACACAATCTGTTTAATACCAAAAGAAACAGCTAAAATATTCTGTGTATATGAACTTATTTCAGATCAGAGAAGTTTTAAAATGTATACTGATTGATGAAATAATTTTGGTGTTAATCCCATTTTTAAAGGGAGTAAATCTTAACAAAGTAAAGCATTTTATCTATAACTAATATACTGTGGTATTGGTTTCTTTCTTTCCTGGTAAATATGGGTCAAGAAACAGTTTCTATCACAAGAAATGACCTAACTTTTTTTGATGTAATGGTAACGCAACATTGAAGTGTCTATGGATGTCACGTTCAGTCAATGAATTGGAGGTAGGCAAACACAGCAAATAAAGTGAACAACAAAATAAAGTTTATTTACGAGCTCCATTCAAAAAGCGTGTTGACAATCTTTATCAAGCTTGTAGCAATATCTTGCGATAAAAGGACATTAATTTGTCCAGCAAAATGCAGCGAGTGGAGGATTGTTACATATTACAGGTTGTTTCTCCAGCCAGTGGAATCTAACTTGGATTTCACCTGAAGACAAAGACTTTCATGATATTAATAAATACTCAGATAAGAATATAGAGGTTTGCTCTCTTAAATAGTGTATGCCTAAATCTGCAGAGGTATCTTGAGGTAATTTATGTACTTCTCCAATGCCAATGTTCACTTTTGTAACTCTGACGAATTAAATTCTGAGAGTGGAGGATAGTTATATTCAGACTATGGCCAATGGGCGCTGCAGTGGGCCCACCATATTTCCATTGACTTTTGGCAGGACCAGAAGATCGTAGCAGGCAAGGCTAGAAAACCCTGGCCCATAAAATCTATTTCTGCTATTTATCGCACTGTGGTTTCTAGATGTGATTAACAGGGAGTTACCTAATTATTTGCATTCTGGCAAAGAATAGTGATATCATTATAAGGAACTTTGCAATACATAATCATGGCCAGGATTTTCTCCAATACCAACAAATGCCAATGTTGGGTAGGAAAATTAGAGTTGAAGCCACCAACAGCAATAGCGGCTTTCTCCTCTGTATAATACGGGACTTCGAAAAAACTTGAAGTTATAAATTCCACGGTGTATTGCAGGTCGGGCAGACTCTGATTTGTTTGCCCACCCTGCCATCAACTCAAATACTTGAAGGCTGCCCCAATGCAAAGCTAGCAGACCATTTCACCCAGCTACACCCAACACGACCAGGAACAGAACATTCTGGCCTGTATCTGACGAAATCCAAAGTTGGGGCAAAGTATCTTTCAGGTTTTACTGCTTCAAGTGTGGTAACCCCATTGGAATCATTATGGAGTTATCTTTCTGTAAATTGTTTGCATTTTTGAAGTTTCCTTCTCTTTCCAATCATTGAAGATTTGAATTATAATGTATATTTGTTTTACAGGTGGACCATGTTCTGAGAATGGACGAAGTCCAGGGTCAGTATCTACACAACATAGTTCTCCTAGAAGTGATTTTGCGGGGTGCCCAAATAATACACAAGCCCCTCCAAGTGGTTCATCACCTGCAGAGAGCTTGGTCAGCCACAGTACACAGGCAAATGATGTTGTAATACTTCGCAAAGAAAGTGAAGGCTTTGGCTTTGTCATCATCAGTTCGTTAAATAGACCAGAAACAGGTGCATCAATGGGTAGGTAATATGAGTTTTAAGGAAAAGTCTAATGTGATGTTTTCTTTTTGCTATCTTAATGCAGTAACTTGTGCACATGCACTCACTCAGGTATCTCTCTCTTTCACATCCAGGCAATAAGAGAAAAAACATCAAATTACAAACGTAAGAGTTACATTTCAGTAACACAAATTGGCCAAATAATGTTTTTCTCTTGTTGTTGCAAAATTATAGTGACAGAATAACCTGCATATAACAACAATTTGTATTTATATAAGTAAGCCTTATCCAACTCATTTCTGTCCTCATCCCTCCCTGTCCTTCTAGAACCATGATAGGGTTCAACTTGTACTCACTTTTCACTCCTCCAGTTTTCATGTGCAAAGGAGCTTCCTCAATTAATTCTACCAATTCCAGTATGATGCCACCACCACATCTTCCTCTTACTTCCCCTGTTAGCATTCTGTAGGGGCCATTTGCTCCATGACACTCAGGTCCAGTACTCTATTGCCCCATCACCTCACCTCATCCCAGACAATTGCAGGAAGTCTTGTTACAAATAAGGACAGGGAAGCAGAGTTTTGAATGATTTCAATTTTACGGAAGTTGGAGTTGTGTTATACTTTAATTCACAAGAGTATCCAAGATTTGATTTGTTCTCTCATTTTCCTCAGAAGGAACTAAGCAGCTCCCTGGGCAGTCAGCATTCCAACATTACCCAACAGCCACTAGCATATTGTATTGCCATGCCACTTCTTATGAAGCACAAACTCATTATTTTGTCCTAGGATGTAATGAACTGACAAAACTGCAATTTTATTTGGTGAAATGAGAGATCCTTTGCCTTTTTTGCTCCTAACTGGGAAGCAAAATGTGAAAAGTACTTGAATACAGAAAATTTTCAAAGTGACTCATTCGAGAGCAACACAGAACTGCAGTAAATTGAAAACCCACTCCCAAACTGTAAACCATCCTGATCAAAAGACAGTGATCCATACTTCTGTGAGGAAAGTATGTCACTGAGGAAAAGTAATCAAGCAATATTCATCCTCTGATTTATCCCTTCTTGGAAACACAAGCTCCAAAACCCATCACTACAATACAATGTTTAATATACTGCACAATTATTTCCTGTGCTGAATAAGCTAACTCCTATCCTGTGTTCTGTTTGTAGCTTCTCTGACCAGGAGATCTGATGACATGGTATATCAGGTTCTTCTGTCTTGTGCTATCCTTGCATATCCACTGCTACTGTTCTGTGATGCCCGTCATTCAACCATACTTAGGTCGATCTCTTGTGATGCTGTCCTCTAGAAGAAATTGCTGCAGCTTCTCAGGGATAAGAAAATACTTATATTTTCTTTTCTTTTCGATAAAAGAGGTCTCTGCAGATTCTCAGTTCTGATCAAAATATTGACTTTTTTTATGCTCTTTCAGTTTCAAAAACCAAGAGCCTTGGTTTTCTTCCACAGATCTTGTATTTGTTGTCCAGGTTCCAGAGGCATCCAGGACAGCAGATACAATGTAGCATCTAATGAATTTTCTCTTGTAATTAGCTTGAGTTTTCTCGTTAATACATGCATTTTCTTCATGAAATTACTTCTGGTTATCGCTATCCTTCTGACTTCAGCATCACATTTACATCTGTTATCATTTGCTCTAAGTAAACGATCTTATTTATGCATTCCAATGTTATAGCCTTCATTTCAATTTAGTTTTTTCTAATGTATTTCTTCTAATATTGTTTTTATCTTTTTGGTATTCATTCATGAATACTATCCTAAATGTCTAGATTTTAATTGATTTACGATGTTTTGTAGAACTTATTCTGATTTTGCAAGTAGCAGTGTGTTATCAGTTTATTATGTTCTTGGCTCCAATTCGTATCCTTGGATGTGCATCTGACTCTGAATATTTAGTTCTGTGTACCCATGGAATAATTTTAGTGAAAGTACACTGTCTTCTCTTTATTTGAAATTTGTCTATTTTGTAGCCTATGTTTGTTGTTTAGGCTCCAGATAAATCTCACATCTTTACTGTCAATGTTATTTTGCAGCATTACATCTGCAGTACAGCTTTTGATGATTAATATAGTTAAATCTTTCTTCATAGCCTATAAAACATATTTAAATGATTTTGTTTTCTAGACATATTTATTGAAAATTGCCCTTAGGTGAAATATTTCTTTTCTTATTCCTATTCCAAAGAAGTCCAAACAACATTTCACCAATTTTTGCTCCAAATGTGTTATTTCTGTTATAATTTTCAAGATAATTTAATGGGACTCATTATACTTGTAGTTTTAAAATGATTGCACTCCATTACTTAAAATTTTTTAGGTAACTTAATGAAGAATTAATTTTTCAAGTCATTTAGTTACTGACTAATTTGTAACGGAAATATCAGTAAATTGATTAACTTCCTTTTACCTTGTTGAGAAGCCAGAATTTTTTCTCCTTTTCAGGAAAAACATGTATGAAAATACCTATGAAAGAGAATGAGATGATATAGGAACATAAGTGTTGTATAACTAAGTAACAACACAGACCTACTGTTAACTTGCACACCCATACCCAACAAGCCAGAAAATAATCTGACAATTCTAAAGGCAGAAAATTCTGGAAGTGTTCAGCAAGTCTGGCAGCATCAATGGCAGGCAAAAAAGAGTTAACATTTCAGGTCAATTGCCTTGCCTCAGATTGACTTGAAATATTAACTGTGTTTTCTTTCCACAGATCTGTCATCTACTGAGTATTTCCAGAATTTTCTGTTTCTATTCAAGACTTCCAGAATCTTCAATGTTTTGCTGTTGTGAGAGTAATGCAGATCTTCCGGACTCCAGATGTAACCTCCTAAAATATACTACTGAATTGCTTGAAATTCTGAATGCAGTGATTCCATTGGAATTGCCTGAGAATTTGAACTTCACATGAACAATTACACTGCTCTTGGGATCCTCAAAAAAAGTTCCCAACTCTGAGTAAGATGAGACTTTAAACTGCTCCAACTTACCTGAATAGTTAGCTCAGGAAATGTTAGATTAAAACCTGGCCTAATACCTCACTGATCATCACTCTGATTCGCTCATCCCAACTTCTTCTGACTCAATCTCACCATTTCATCCACCCTATCCAATCACTCACTTTACACCCTTACCCATCTTAACTTCTTACCCACTTGCCTTATCCACCCTACTTCTTTAGCCACCTCACCTCCTTACCTTACTCACTCTATTTCCTTACAGAGTTACTTTTCTCCATAGCTTTTCAATGAAGCTTTGGGATGTTTAAACTCTACTTATCAGTAAATTGAAGTTAGTTCTGTAAAAAAAAAAAAAAGATTTCTGCCCGAATTCACTCCACTGCTTCCTTCCACAACAAGTGAGTTCTACAGGATTCATCTCATTGCAGCATCTTAAGTAAATATATATTTCTTGACTGCTGAGAGTCAAAAATAGGGGTTTCAACCACGAAAGGAAAATTCAGGCCTGTATTCCGTTGTGCATCATGCAATCAGGACTGATGATTGCAGTTCTATAGATAATCCAATCAACAAGCTAAAAGAGAACTTAACATAATCATGCTACAGATTGAATCTCATCTATGATTGGAATCAAACCAAATGTACGAAAGTATAAACTGAGGAATCTATGCTTGTGACACCACAAGGTTTTTGAACACCTTGCTGCTATTTTTCCAAGTGCTCTTTAATTCTGATTTTTTGTATGAATAATTTATTGCTGTTTATTTGCAGTGATTAATGAGATTTCTCTTGTGGGGTAAGGTTTATAGATAAGTGCCATTTTATTTAATAGATTTTCATGTTTTAAGCGTCATTACTTTTATTTTTCCTTTTCCTCTGCTCAATTTTGTTCAATCCCTCATTTTGACATTATTTCTGTCAGTCAGGAGCACTAGCTGCCTTTGCGCATATGTTTCGTTATAACCGTTATCCAACAGGTTTATTTGGTAGCAGTAGCTTTCAGAGTCTCAAGCTCCTTCATCAGGTGTGAAGACTTGTGTTCACAAACAGGACATATAAAGACACAAACTCAATTTACAAGATAATGGTTGGAATGCGTGTCTTTACAGGTAATAAAGTCTTAAAGGTACAGACAATGTGCGTGGAGAGATGGCGAAGCACAGATTAAAGAGGTGTGTACTGTCTACAGCCAGGACAGTTTGTGAAATTTTGCAAGCCCCCAGGAAAGTAGTGGGGGGGTTACAGATACTGTGACAAGAACCCAAGATCTTGGTTGAGGCCACCCTCATGTATGGAACTTGGCTATCAGTTTTTGTCCAGCAATTCTGCATTGTGTGTTGCGAAAACCGCCTTGGAGAACGTTTATCTGAAGATCAGAGGCTGAATGCCCATGACTGCTGAAGTGTTCCTCAACTGGAAGGGAACACTCCTGCTGGTGATTGTCGAGTGGTGTTCTTTCATTCATTGTCACAGCATCTGCATGGTCTCCTCAAAGTATCATACCTTGGGACATCCTTTCCTGCAGCGTATCAGATAGACGACATTGGCCAAGTCACAAGAGTACATACCATGTGACTGGTTGATGGTGTTCTCACATGAATTGATGGCATCTGTGTCGATGATCCAGCACGTTTTGCAGAGGTTGCTGTGGAAGGATTGTGCAGTGTCATGGTCACTGTTCTCCTGAAGGTTAGGTAGTTTGCTGCGAACAATAGTCTGAGATTGTGCGATTGAATGAAGGCAAGAAGTGGGGGTGTGGGAATGGCCATGGCAAGACGTTCATCTTGATCAATGACATGTTAAAGATCCTGGAGAAGATGTTGTAACTTCTCCGCTCCAGGGATGTACTGACGACGAAGGGTATTCTGTTCGCCATGTCCCGTGTTTGTCTTCTGAGCAGTCGCTGCAGTTTTTCATTGTGGTACGTTGGAACTGTCGATTGATGAGTCAAATGCCTTATCCTGTTCTTATAAGGCAGTCTTTCAATGTCTGTAGGTGTATGTTGTGATCCTCCTCATCGCAACAAATCCTGTGTATATAGAGGGCTTGTCCGTAGGGGATGGCTTCTTTAACATGTTTAGGATGGAAGCTGGAGAAGTGGAGCATCGTGAGGGTGTCTGTGGGCATGCGGTGTAGTGAAGTGCTGAGGTGACTGTCCTTGATAGAGATGCATGTGTCCAAAAATGCAGCCAATTCCAAGAGTAATCCATGGTTAGTCTGATGGTGGGATGAAGTTTGTTGATGTCATCATATAGTTGTTTCAATGATTGTTTGCCATGAGTCCAAAGGAAGTCCCATCTTATTTCCAACACAGACAATACAAACAAAAGTTACTTAAACTATCTCTGCTTCCCAACATAGAAGATTACGTGACTGCAGGATGAATATCTGAGGGGGAGAATGAGTGTCTCACTGTGATGATTGAACCATTGTAATGTGTTAAGCTAGATGAATCAGCTGATTTTTTTTGCCCATCATTTTCATACGTTTGTATCAATGCCTATGACTAAAGAACTTCACCATGTGATTATTTAAATTACCAGACCTGCTGACAACATGTTTCCGTAAGTCGATGCTGATCAAAACAACTCCCACAGTCATGGCTTAAGACTCCAGTAAGGAATCTGCAGGCATAAGGAGTGAAAAGGCACAATGCACCCAAACTATGAGAATTGTTTAAGTAGAATATAAGTTTTCTAATACATCAATAAATTTAGTGAGTCAGATTCTGTAGAATTATTTAACTGCTGTTTATTACATCACAGTGAAAAGGAACTTGACATTCATGGGAGCTGAAGGAAATTACACTGAAGATTATAGGGAAGGATCCCGTTTCCTCAAGAATGATGAAGAAAGGAAGGCAATAGGAATAGAAAAACCAGCAGGATAAGAAAGACACAGCTTCAAGCTGGTGCTTTCAGTAAATACAACTTGAGAACCGGAGGTCACATCGTTTTCCCTGGGAGAATTACCCAGTAGGGGATCCTCTAACGAGGAACTTCCTTGTTGTATTTATGAACCAAGATAATCTATAATCTATATCTTTATATTATATATATTTACACAATTTTGATCTTGTTGTCAAGGAAGTATTCATAGCATAATAATGCAGAAAAGGCCCTTCACCCATCAGGCCTGTTCCAACACATGTGAAACACCTGACCTCACATCCATCCCATCTACCAGCACTTGGCCCACAGCCTTGAACGTTATGCCATGCCAAGTGTTTTAAATGGTGTGAGGCAACCTGCCTCTCCCACCCTCCCAAGCAGTGCATTCCAGATTGTCATCATCCCCTAGGTAAAAAAGTTTTTTCTCACATCCCAAGTTTGGTACCAAAATATTCATCAGTGGGAATCGGATCCAGGGGAGGTTGGAGCTGTGTACTGCCTGGAATTATAAATAATGGTTTTGGTTGTTGGTGGCCAATCATTTTAGAATTTCACTAGGTATTCCTCAGGTTAGTGTTTTAAACCCAACTGACCTCAGCTACATCATTTATAATCCCCCTTCCGTCATAAGATCAAAGGTAAGGGTGTTTGTTGATGATTGCACAGTGTTCAATACTATTCACAACTGCTCAAATACTGAAGCACTCTAAGTCCACATGCAACAAGAACTGAACAATATTTAGTTTGGACTAATGTGTCAAGTAACATTCACACCACACCAAATCCAGGCAATGACCGTATCCAACAAGAGAAAATCTCACCACTTCCCTTTAACATTCAATGGGAAAACCCCACTATCAACATGCTGGGATTTCCATTGACCAGAAACTGGGTGAGTCATGTGGACAGTATGGCTACAAGAGCAAGTCAAACGCTGGACTTTGATAAATGAGTAACTCACCTGACTGCCAAATGTCTGCCCAGACATATAAGGTACAATCAAGAGTATGATAGAATATTGTCTAATTTCCTGGGTGAATACAGTTCCAGCAAAACTCATGAACCACCCAAGACAAAGCAATTTTTTGATCATTGCCCCTGCACCACTACAGTATACCATTACTTTAACAGACTTCATTTTAATTGTGTAGAAGACTGTGTGCCAAAGAAGCAAATCCAATAAAAATCTGATGATTTTTTAGGGCTTTTTGGTACCTCCTTGCTGAAATCTGGGCCTGAGGAGTTCAAGTCGGGTGATCCTGATCTGTACAAGAAATCCAAATATGATCTACGGAGAACCATCAAAGATTCTAAAAGATAATACTAGATCTAGTTAAAGTCCCAGGCTAGCCAATTAGCCCCCAGTTATGAAGACGGGCAGTATCACTGGCAACAAAGTACTCCTCCCTGATGAGCTCAATACATTTTATGCTTGTTGTGAGCAAGAGATCAACAAGAGAATGTCATCCATCCTGACAGCCATGGTCAAACTGATGACTGAGGTCACCATCTTAGTTTTCTTGATAGTTAACTCAAGTAAAGCGATTGGTTCAGATGGGGGAACTTGTGCGGACCAGCTTGTGGGGGACATTCGCAAACATCTTTAACCTCTCTTTACACCAATCTGAGGTCCCTACCTGCTTCAAGAAGACAACCATCATTCCTATACCAAAAAAAATCAGACAGCAGGCCTTAATGACTACCACCCATTGGCTCTGACATCCATCATCATGAAGTGCTTTGAAAGGTTAGTTATTGGCACACATCAATTCCAGTCTCCCAGATTGCCTAGATCCACTACAGTTCATCTATCAACACAACAGGTCCAGAGCAGACGCCATTTTCCTAACCATGCATTCTACTGTGGGAAATCTGGATAACAAAGGCACTTATATCAGACTCCTTTTAATAACTATAGCTCAGCTTTCAGCACCATTATTCCAACAAAACACAGCTCCAAATTCTATGACCTAAGTTTGGTTCTTCTCCCTGCAACCAGACCCTTGACTTCCTGACCTATAGACCATAATCAGTAAGGATAAATAACAATATCTCCATGATTATCCTTATCACTGGTGCTCCACAAGGCTATGCCCTCAGCTCTTTACTATACTTCTTATGCACTTATGACTGTGTGGCCAAATTTCACTCCAACTCTATTTTTAAGTTTGTTGATAACACCACTGTAGAGAGTCAAATAGTGATGAGACAGAGTATAGAAAAGAGAGACTCTAGTGAAATAGTGCAATGTCAGTCAAACAAAGAGATAGTCATCGATTTCAGGAAATATAGTGGAGGACATGCCCCCATTTACATCAAAGATGATGAAGTGGAGATGGTCGAGAGCTTCATGTTTCTAGGTATTTAGATCATCAACAAAACTGTCCTGGTCCCTCCACGATGATGCTATAGTTAACCAATGTCTCTATTTTCTCAGGAGACTAAAGAAATTTGGCATATTTGTTCTGACTGTCACCAATTTTTACAGATTCACTAGAGAAAACATGCTATCTAGATGAATCACGGTTTGGTAAGGCTCCTTCATCGAATCCCTACAGTGCAGAAAGAAGCCATTCAGCCCATTGGGTCTGTACTGATCACAATGCCACTGAAGCCCTATCCTCATAACTTCATGCATTTACTCTATCTAGTCCCTCTGACATTAAGGGGCAATTTAGCATGGCCAATCCACCTAACCCACACATCTTTGGACCGTGGTAGAAAACCGGAGCACCTGAAAGAAACCACTCAGATACGGGGAGATGTGCAAACTCAACACAGAGAGGACTCAAGCCAGGAATCGAACCTGTGTCCCTGGTGCTGTGAGGCACCAGGTGCCGCCCAGGCTCCTGCTCTCATTAAGACAATGTAGCCCAGTCCATCATGCAAACCAGCCTCCCATTCATTGCTCTATCTACACTTCCCATCTCCTAGGAAAAGCCAGCATAATCAAGGACCACATTGCAACTTGGACATATTCTCCTCCGTCTTCTTCTGCTGGGATAAAGATACAAAAGTCTGAGATCATGTACCAGCAGGCTGAAGATCAGCTTCTTCCCTGCTGCCATCAGACTTTTGAATGGTCCCATCAACATTAAGCTGATCTTTCTCTACACCTTATCGGTAACTGCAACACTATATTCTGCACTCTTCTTCTCCCTTGAGTACTCTGTGAATGGTATGTTTTGTCTGCAACAGCTTGCAAGAAACAATACTTTTTGTTATATTCTATGAATGTGACAATAAATCAATTCTATTAAATATTCTGTCCTTTGCCACCATTGCACAGAGCCAGTAGCGTCTACAAGATGCGATGCAGATACTTGCCCAGGTTCATTGAACAGCATGCTTCTAATCTCTGATCTCCACTACTTAAAAGGGCAATGGCAAAAGAGGTACGGAAATACTTCCAGAGATTAACCTTGCCACAATGCCTACATTCCATGAACAAATTTACAAAAAGGTGGAGATATTTCAATTTTCGAATTATATGCATCTTTATATATGAGGCTCCCATCCATATATTTCCACAGAAATTAAAAAGAGGATTATTTGATGGGAGAGTGGGAATAGGGTATATATCAGGCACTGTCTGTTTGTAATAAATTTACAAAAAGGTGGGATTTTCCACCCAACTCACCACATGTTTTACAGTGGAGGTTGCAGTGGATAGCATTGGGATCTTCTGGTCTCACTGTAATCATTGGGGTTTCCTGCTGAATGCCCTGCTCACTGCTGGGAAACCCATGGTGGAGGTACGCCATCAGCAGGACCAAAGGATCCCTCCAATGTGAATAGCCAGAAAATTTCAACCAAAGTCTGAGAATCCAGAGGATCAAGGAATATATGTGGCAAATAATTGATCAATATGTACCATTTCAAAGATACTCCCCGTGTCTCTCTCAGTCAGGTTCCTATTGACGACATATGCATAGTTCATTAAATGCAAATTTCATACTTTGTAATGTCATGCATCCCACGAAGAAGTCTTTCATTCTTAAATGAAAACTAACTTGCATCTGTAGTGTGGCTATCAGTAGGTGGAGACATTTCAATTTTGGAATTACATGCATCTTCATATATGAGCTCCCATCCATATATATTACCACAGAAATTAAAGGGAGGTTTTTTTGATGGGAGAGTTTGGTGTGAATTAGTTTCAACTTAGTTTTAGGTGAAAATAATTGAGTCAATTAGTGCAATTAGTGGAACTTCACACAATGTAGGAATAGGGCATGTACAAAAACATTGCCTATCTGTAACAGTGTAATGATATTTTCCTGTGTATGCTGAGCATATATTTTAGCCTTTCAGCTAAAATATAATCCTACAATGTGTAAAAGAATCATAAAATTCCTACAGTGCAGAAGGAGGCCATTCCCCTACCTACACACCTTGGGACTCTAAGGAGCAATTTGCAATGCCAATCAATGTAGTAGGGGATTCATATCATTGAAATAATGGAATGGACTAACCTGGCAAATAATCTAGCCTAGGTCATTACAAGTATCTCGTTGAAGTAACATTGGAATGGAATGTTAAGTATGCATGGGATTTGTTTTTTTTTATTTGAGCATATGCTGACAAGAGACTAGAACTGTTACTAAGAAATATTCTCCATTGGTGAAAGCAATCTGAATTGAAATAATCCACTCTGAAGAGGTGCAACTGATTGCATAATAATGGGAAAAGGAACATAAACTTTTAATAGGCCTCTGAGAAACACAATAGGATAAAAATTAGCTTTGGCCCATTTTCAAGTCTATCTACATACTTAGGACTACCTCTTGATACATGTAGACAAGTAGCTTGCTTATGACCAAAAGTAGTTTTGCACCTCCAATGCGGGTCTTCCAATAAGTTTGGTGAGGAGAAGTGAAAGGGGTAATGGGAGCCCAATCACTAAAACTATGGAACTTAACCAATAAAATGAAAGCAAAATTAAATAACTTCTCAGAGGCCAATCCCTTCACCAAATTTTCTTTATTTACAAACTTATCTCCACTGCTCAGATTCAAGTGCAAAGTCCTGACACTCCTCAACACACACACACACACAGGTGAGACTCCCTGTTAGAGCAGGCAGTCATTATGTAAATCAGGGAGCTCATAGAGCCAAGAGCCCAACCTCATGGGCCTTGTTGAGGTCATTATATAAAATGCTGTCTGTGTTGCAATTTGAAATTTTTAAAACCTAAACCATCCTCTGTAGCAATGTAAAATCAAAAAATACTTTCATTTCTGCTGTAATCAGGAATTGCCAATCTTTATTATATATCTCTACATTTCAAAAGAGAGGTTGTTGTTTCCCATTCTTAAGTTGAGTAGACATTTATGCCGGAATACACACTTAAGCTCAGATATTCAGGAGTTTTTCAACACTGTTTGAACCATCGAAGTTTGTTTAGTGTGATGTCTGATCACACTACTTTTCCCCCAAATGCTCATGGATAGAACATAGAATACTACAGCACAAACAGGCCCTTCGGCCCCGCAAGTTGTGCCGATCATATCTATACTTACCAGGTCATAGACCTATCTGTAACTCTCAATCCCATTACATCCCATGTACTCATCCAGAAGTCTCTTAAAAGACCCCAGCGAGTTCGCCTCTACCACCACTGACAGCAACCGATTCCATTCACTCACCACCCTCTGAGGGAAAAACTTACCTCTAACATCTCCTCTGTACTTGCCCCCCAGCACCTTAAACCTGTGTCCTCTCGTAGGATACTTTCAAACTTTGGTAGATTTTTTTTTTCAGAAGCACCTAACAGGTACATTTCTTGGAAGAGCACATAGGACACTGAAAAATCTGTAATGTCATGTTCATTGTGGACTAATTTCTCAGGTGGTCCATAAATCACTTTACACCACTAATTTAAATATTCTCCTTGGCGTGTCTAGAAAAATGAACCTCACAGATTTGGAAGTGGGACTTATACCTATGCAGATTAGCTGCAGGCTCTCTCACTGCTAAATATTTTACACTCAAATCAGGCCCAACATAAACTAATTTCTACCCGATTGACTTGCAATTAGTTCGGGCTCATTTCCGACATTACGTGGATAGCATTTTCCCCAAACTGAGTTTCAGTGGAAATAAGTCCTGCAATCCATTAATTTATTCAAGGTGAATCATCAATATTGGTCTTAGCTCCACAAGTGTCGGCCAATAGAAAATGCCTATTTTAAGCCTGTTCCACCTGAGCACCTAACAATCTCTGCCCAGAGATAAAAGCAAATTACTGCTGGAATCTGAAACAAAAACAGAAAATGCTGAAAAATCTCTGCAGATCTGACAGCATCTATGGAGAGAGAGCAATCATTCAAGTCTGGATGACTCTGTCAGAAATGAGCTCTGAGCCAGAACTAGCTTTGATTAAGAGTCATCCAGACTTAAAGCATTAGCTCTGTTCCCTCCCGATTAATGCTGTTAGATCTGCTGAGATTTTCCAGTTTTTTCTGAATTTCTATCCCAGTATCCCAGACCCCATAAATCTTTATGTGACCTCTGTAAAACCAGCTGAGTTAGTGTCACTTTGTTTTTCAAATTATAACAATTTTTGATGATTTACATTATTTCTTTTTGAAACAGTATTATGATGTTGCCCCAACTTGCCAAGTTGATGTCAGGAGATTCCTGCATTGTCAGCTATGTTTGCATTGCGCTAGTTGTTGGAATCAAATGTGATTAATCTGTATGTGTGAAAGTTGAGCTCCTGAGCTCATTAAACTGCACATTTTCATGCCATTCTAATGAGTCTCAAAACTTTCAGGCTACATTTTACAAAGTGGCTGAAAAGCTGAATAGCAAAACTGAAAAATTCCGTCAATATATTTCTGTTAGCTGAAATTAGATTTGAGTCTCAACCAGATATATTTATGGAACCTGAAGATAAGAAGCATGAGTTGAAAAATGTATCAAATAGTCTATTGTTGAAGCTATATTGGCTAAAAACTCAAAAAAAATGCAAATTTTTAACCAATTTTTGTGTCAATGTGAATTAATGTTTACAGTTGTAAAGAGTGTATTCCAGACTTTTTTCAACAGTTGTTGACCCAAGAAGTTTTTTTAAATGGCTGAACTCTTCATGTTGTTAATATAGTTAAATAGCTGTATAAATCTCAGTACATTCAGTAAGAGATGACATATAGTTGAAGTGAAATGGGAATATTCTTAGGTCACTGCTTTTTCCCATATCCACTTATGTTCTTATTTCATTTTAATTGAAGTCTTAATAAATGCAGCCTTTAGAGTCTGACGTTATACAAAATCTTGATAGTACATGTGATTTATCAGTTTTGGTGACGCAAAAATAACAAATTAGTATTAATCAACCCGTAACAATCTAGCAAGCCATTTTGATGGCATTCAGTTCTCAAATTTTTGTTTTCCCAAAGTAACAAGCAAAATTCATTCTGTTGCTGATGGTTATGTAGAACAAGAATTTATCGCACGTACTTTGAGCTGATACTTGCCTGATACTGTACTTGAAAGAATGATTAGTCAACTGCATACATGCCAATTTCAATTCTGGCTGTTTCCATTAGCTGGAGAACCTAGAGATACTGGGTATAGTCTCAGGATAAAATGTCAGCGATTTGGTCCCGAGATAAGGGAAAATCTCTTTGCCCAGCAAAATATGAATCTTTAACATTCTCTATCCTTAGGGCTGTGAATGCTGAGTCATTGATCATTCTCAAGGCTAATTAAAAATAGATTTTTAAATAGGAAATCCAGGGATTTGGAAATTGATTGGGGAAAGTGGAAATTAAGTAAAAGAGCACGTAAGTTCTTTTTGAATGGCAGATCAGGTTCAAGGGTTCATATGGTCGAATCCTGCTCCTACTGTTTATGTTCTTTATATTTTCCAGCATTAATATTTGAAATAAGCTCAGTTTCTTTGGAGATCTATAGTGCCTACCATCTACTGACACTGTCAGCAATTTAGGACCCAGTCAGAAGATCCCTCTCTCCCCTCAATACTGCTGCTGATAATTTGTAATGACAAAGCGGTCTTCCATTACAGTGAACAAGTTAATGAGAGGAACCAGTTCAGCATATTTGCTACTGGACTCAAATAACAACGGGACTGAATAGTCCGGGTTAACAGTGTGACAACATAGGAATAAATGCCAGTGAAAGATGAACATGGTGGCAGTGAAAGAACACCATGAATAAATGGATTTCAAGAAGCTGGATAGTGAGGAAATGGATGGCAAGAGATGGAAACATGTGGCAATTGAGGTAGGAAATGGACAGTAGTATAAGGGCAAGAAATTGAGGAAGTAAATAGCAATGAAGTAGGCAAATTAATGGCAACTGAAGGAAGGGCAAATGGGTGCCAATGCAGCGACAAAAATTGAAAACAGGGCAGCAAGGTGGCACAATGATTACGACTGTTTCTCACAGTACCAGACCCAGGTTCAATTCTAGCCTAGGGTGACTGTGTTGAGTCTGAACATTCTCCCTGCGTTTGCATGGGTTTCCTCCGGGTGCTCCAATTTCCTTCCACAGTCCAGATGTGTTCAGTTTAAGTAGACTGACAATATTAAATTGTTCCTTAATGTCCCAAGATGTGTAGGCTAAGAGGATTAGTGGGTAAATATGTGTAGTTACAGGATCAGAGCATGAGTCAGATGCTTTGTTGGAGAGACGTGCAGACGCGATGGACCGAATGACCTCCTTCTGCACTGTAGAGATTCTATGACTAGTACAGGAATGCATAGGAAGAAATTTTCCAGCAGTAACTGAAAGAGAGTGAGAAGTGAAGAGTACCGGCATGAACTAAAGCTGGGGAATAATATCAGCATCAACTCTAGCGAAAGGGAAGAGTGCCAGAGAGTAACAAGGTGAATTAAGTTGGGAGGGGATAAGTGACAGATGGAGTTAGAGTGCTGTGAATTAATCCTAAACAGGAGAATAGTGGCTTTAAAATTAAAGTGGTTCACTTTAAAATTTAGTTGTTGTTTGGGGTTTTTTTTTCAATACATAATCCCTTTAAATTTTTGCACAGAGCGCAGACATTTACCTGCATGGGATCTTACAGCATTCTGTGTGACCACATGCAACTTAGGGACATTGTTGTTGATGGCCAGGTGGTCTGTTAATCACTTTTTTTTAAAGATTAATCACATATTTATGAAACAAAAGAGCATAAAAATGACCAGAATGGATTATTTTTAATGCAAAAATTCAAAGGTTTCTTCAGCACTTGAATTTTACCACCAATTTATGCTTTGAAATTTTCCCTTCAGACATTCACGTATTTGGATGGTTTGCCTCCAGTAAAGATAAAGAAATTTTTATTATACTTATAACTTCAAGTTGCACAGCCTTTGTATCACATAGCAGGATTGTTCTTGAGTTATCAACTTTCTGAAAATTTTATCAGCCACTCTAAACATGCTGCTATATTTCTCTTCTGGCATGCGTGGTTATTCAAGAAATAGCATGGTTCTGTAGGTTTCAAATTTCTGAAGTATAGATAAATTCTCACAAATAATGAAGGATTGTAATTCCAAGTGAATTTGGAGACTAACAACCCAACATCATCGCAAAGTTAGCTATTACCAGTATTGCTGTAGTAATATGTCAAAAAGTATATTATCCTATTAAATTCAGTGTGAATTCTATATGTTGAAATGCGCCTGTATGTATCCCTGATGTCTGCTTAGATCACAGCAGTTTCATAACAATTCTGAGCACAACAGAGCCAAACTATGCCCTAATGATTGCCTCCCAATCTGTCAAGGAGTCTAAAATTCAGCCTTGTATTTTCATATATCTGTTTTTGGTGAATACAAAGTGTTGGTTTTTATTATTCAGACACACAAACGATTCAGTTTCTACCCTGTGAAGTATATCATTCTGGCAAAATAAATTACTAATGTTAAATAGGCCACTACCATATGTGACTATTTTATGAAAAGCAGTGACAGTATTCTTTGAACATGGTTCACTTACTTATCTGCATTTTTGCATATTCTGTGCATTGATCAAGCTATTGGCATTGCACTAATATTTGCTCTTCATCTCTCTCACTCTCTTCTGTGCCATCCTTCAACATTCCTGTCAAATGCTACTTGTATGGAAATTCCAAATTAGTGGCTGTGCCTCACAAAATTGGACGCATCATTGAAGGTAGCCCAGCAGATCGTTGTGGAAAACTCAAGGTTGGTGATCGCATCCTAGCAGTGAATGGGCAATCCATCATTAGCATGCCTCATGCAGAAATTGTGAAGCTAATCAAAGATGCAGGCCTTAGTGTTACTCTACGCATCGTTCCTCAAGAGGGTAAGTCGCTACTTTAAAGTCTGTTTATTTCAATTAGACTTTTTGTGAAATTGTAGTTTGAGATAAAATAGTTGGCAGGAAATCAACAATATCATGCAGCAATATAATCCTTTTTGATTTTTGCACCAATCACAGATATGAGTAGTCCTGCTTCTGCACCAGGCTCAGAAAAACAAAGTCCTATGGCACAGCAGCACAGTCCAATGGCACAGCAGAGCCCTACAGCGCAGCAAAGTCCATTAGCACAACACAGCCCTGCAGCACAACCACTACCTCTTCAGTCACAAGGACATAATGGAAGGTAAGAGAGTTGTCCCATTTTTGTTTAATGAATGATCAGACGTCAGACGTATTTTCTTTCCCTTCTCCTGGTAACAGCTAAGCTTATATTCAGATTGCATGTTGTCAACTTTGAAACATTTATGTCAACAATAGGAAGGTTTTTTATTAAAATATGTGTAAATATTTGAAATGCAGTAAAATATCTAAAACTGGTAATGAAACTTGCAATTTACTATAAATTGTTTAATTTTCTTTTAGCACTGTCATCCTTTAAGTATGCATTTCTTTCTTTTTCAATTACTTTCCTGAAGTAATTAGAGGATAAATATTCATAAATGCATGATTTAAAAAGAGTAAAAGGTTGAATGTTGAAGAATCAATGCATGTATCACATACACACTTCCTGTCTGTACACCCACTAGGATTCTGTCTCAGCAATAAAAAGGGGAATTGTCTGCTATTGTGTCCAAATTGTAATTAGCTAAATAGCACTATCAGAGACTAAGGAGTAAGTCAGCCTTAAAAAGAATGGGATAGAATTTCCATCAATACTAGGGCATATGCTTGAAGCATGAAGCAAGGTTCTGCAGAGGTTAGCCATCTTTAACTTCCTTGGCTCAATATCAATCCCTCTATTATCAATGCACTGTGGCTACAGTATACACTATCCAGAGGGTGAACTGCAAAAATGCATTAAGTTTACTTCAGGAGTCCTGCAACTTCCACAAGAAAAAAGGACAAGAGCAGCAATGATTCCAAATGCTCTCAACTCCAGGTTATCCTTTAAGGCACATATCATCTTGACTTCAACCTGTACCACTGTTTCTTCACCAGTGTCTAGTGAAAATTCTACAATTCACTGTCATCACATCAGTACCATCATCAGAAAAATTGCAGAGGTTTAAAGGGAAGATCCATCACTGGAGCATCTCAGGATAACGTGCAGCAATGCCTTTGTTTCCCACATCCAGAGAACAAATCAAAAACATAGCACATGCAGCTCCACCTACCAAATTTATTTGGCATCAATTGCTCAGTGTGTGAGGAAAAAAAGGACTGTGAGATTCAATTCCTGTTAAATCATCAGAATAGTGCAGAAAATTCTGCAAAATACTGGACTTTGAACAGTTTCATGCTGATACTGGTTATAAAATATCTCTGCAGCGTGGGACTGAGATTATCAGTTTTCCAAAACTATAACCCTCTTTTATTCAGATATGACTCCAGCCAGGGTAGAGTATTTCCCCCAAGTGTCATTGGCTTCAATTTTACCAGGACACCTTGTTGCCACATTTGGTCAAATGTTTCCTTAATGTCAAGGGTAGTCGCTGTAATCTCACCTCTAAATTTCAACTTCTTGATCATATTTGGACTAAAAGCTCTTATGTGATCTCAAACAAATGTTCCTGGTAGAACCCAACCTAAGCACTGATGAGTCAGTTACTGGTAAGTAAATGCCGCTTGATAGCTCTCAATGATATCTTATATCACTTTGCACATGATTGAGAGTAGACTGATTAAGGAATGATAATTGACTAGATTGAATTTGCCCTGCTTTTTATGAACAGGACATATCTGGACTATTTTTCACCTTGTCGAGTAGATGTGTATTTTAACTATACTCAAATAGTTTGGCTAATGTTGTGACTAATTCTTGAGCCCAAATCTGTGGCATCAGAGCTGGAAGTTGTTGAAGCCTCTCTGCTATATCCAGTACGCTTAGCTGTTTCTTTACATGAAGTGGATCAACCTAGATGATGACTGGCACCCGTAATGTTGGGGATCTCAGAAGGACAGTTATAGATCGTCCACTTAGCACTTCAAGTTGAAGTTTGTTGTTTCAACCTTGCTTTTTACATTTACATGCTGGGCTGTGTCGTCATTGAGGTTAGGATGTCCTTGGAACATCGTCCTCCTGTTAGTTGTTTAACTTTTCACAACCAATCAGTACTGGATATGACAAGACTGCAAACACTGATTTGATCCATTGATTGTGAAATTGCCTTGCTCTGCCTGTAGAATGGTGCTTCTACTGATTAGCCTTGTGTTGTAGCCTCACAAGGGTTGGCGCCTCAATTTGAGTTGTTTGGTGCTACTCTTGACATGTTCCCCTATATTCCTTTTGGACTAGGGTTTATCTCTTGGCTTGATGGTGATGTTGGAGTGCAGAGTATGCTATGCCATGAGGTCACAGATTATATTGGAATACAAATCTGCTTCTGCAGGTAAACCATAGTGCCTCATATTTGAGGTGCTTGATCTGTTCTGAATTTATCCCATTTGGACTGTAGAGTTGAGCTGAAGTGACCCCAGGAAGAGGTGATTTGGTTTTGTAACTTTAAGAATAGAGTAAGATTTAAAATAAAAAAAGACAATCAAATCATCAAGGTTTAATGTCAAACAGATGGCAAACAAATCACATGATTTCTTAATTTATTCTAAATCTAAAGATATAAGGTGCAAATATGTGATTTTACTGGGATTTGGTAGAGGTCTAAATATTATCCATAACACAGGAATAATTTGCCGAGTGCTTTTCAAATAGTAGTGTTCACTAAGCATCAGATAAAGGCATTTGTGATATTAATGCAAACAGGAAACCTTGCCCAGACTGTGGAAATAACAGTCTTTGAAACTACAAAACTATGTAGCCACAGTACTGACTGTACTGCTGATAAATATTTGAAGAATACTGCCATCTAGCAATAAAGTTACAATGTCCAGGTAGGAGTAACAGAGCAGGAGAGTTTATATAAGGTATGAGCTTATTTTGTTGCATTTTTAGTGTTCAGTGAAGTAAAGGTTACTTTATTTTAACTGCTACACATAGTAACATTGTAAATAAACTGTTGTGATCAGGAGAGGGATTAATTTAAACAGCTCTGATTTCTCCTCTCCATACCTGCCAATAAACAGAAAGCTGTTTTTAATCCTTCGCCCCCCTCTTTATAAGTGTTGGCATTTTTTTCCCCTACCCTTAACTTTGGAATGTTCCATTTCTTTATGAATAACTCACACAGCAAAATTGAAATAAGATAATAATAAAAGAATTAGTTTATTTCACATGCAAAAATGTGGGAAAGGGGCTTTGCAACCTCATCCCTTTTGCACTCTAACAATAAAAGAGGAAAAAGATACAGGGTCAGACCACAATGACAATACAAGTTATGCTTTTATGTGACTCCAGAATCCAGAATCAAAAGTCTAATAGAGTGTCACTTCAGAGGATAGGTTCATTCTACTACAGGGTGATCCGTCTTTCCAAAAGTAAGATTTCCAGCTAGGGAGAAGGCACAGAGAGTTGAATTAGGCTTGAAGGTACCAGTTCCTACGTTCCAGTCATTCAGTGTTACACATAATAAAAGGCTATGGTGGAAGAATGAATCCAATTGGGTCCTTCAGTTTCAAGCAGGTTTATTGTATGACACTTCCTCTATAAAACTGAGAAGGGTATCAAGCTCGCAAGAATGTATAAGCAGACAGGATGGTGGGTTTGAAATGTATCTATTTCAATGCAAGGAGCATCAGGAATAAGGTAGGTGAACTTGGAGCATGGATTCATACTTGGGATTATGATGTTATGGCTATTATGGAGATATGGTTAGAACAGGGACAGGAATGGTTGTTAGCAGTTCCGGGATACACATATTTCAGTAAGAGTAGGAAAGGCAGTAAAAGAGGTGGAGAAGTAGTATTGTTAATCAAGGATAGTTTAACTGCTGCTGAAAGGCAATTTGAGAGCAAACTACCTACTGAGGTAATATGGGCTGAAGTTAGAAATAGGAAAGGATCAGTCACTTTAGGAGTTTTCTGTAGACCCCCAAATGGTAATAGAGATGTGGAGGAGGAAATGACAAAGCAGATTGTGGATAGGTGTGGAGGTCAGAGAGTAGTTTTATGAGTGACTTTAACTTTCCAAATCTTGATTGGAACCTTTATGGATTGAATAGTTTGGATGAGACACTTTTTGCACAGTATGTGCAGAAGGGTTTCCTAACACAATATGTGAATAAGCCGACAAGAGTTGCAGCTACATTGGACTTGGTATTGGATAATGAACCGGGCCAAGTGTTAGATTTGTTTGTGGGAGAGAACGTTGGAGATAGTGACCACAATTCGGTGTCCTTCATTATTGCAATGGAAAGGGATAGGGTCATGCGGCAGGGCAAGGTTTATAAGAGAGAGAGAGACAGAGAGCAACACAGCACGGGAAACAGGCCCTTCGGCCCAACGAGCCCGCGCCGCCGTCATAACTATATAGTAACAATTCCATTATCCTATTCTAAATTTAGGTTATTCCTAATATGGAAGAATCTCACTATAGGGACAATTTGTTTCCCAATCAGCCTAAGAGCGAATTTTTGGGATGTGGGAGGAAACCGGAGCACCCGGAGAAAACCCACGCAACCACGGGGAGAACGCGCAAGCTCCCGCAGACACCGGCCCAATTCGAAGTGTCTGCACAGCTACAGCGATAGTCACTGAGCTGTCGTGGTGCCCTTCAGATGGTCCACATAAAGCACTCATTTACGACATGAAACACCAGGCAACCCATGAATCAACATCCAAGAGCTGTCCTCGCACCCCCTGCCAAATGCATGCTCCTTGTTGGTCAAGTATGGACCGAATTACCTGTGGAAAAAAAGCCATAGTTAAACAGTCCTACTATATCCCTCTATCTGCATACCACTCATGTGGCTGTCCAAGAGACCCTTAAACAGCCCTAGCGTGCCTGCTCCCACCACCTTACTCGGCAGTGCATTCCACACCCCCACTACCCTTTGTGTGAAAAACTGCCCTCTAATATTCGTCTTATACATAGCCCCCCTCACCCTATGGCCATGACCCCTCGTCCTATCCATTTCTGAAGGTGGAAAAAGTTTACCTCCATTTACTAATTGGAGCAGAAATTGGGGCAGAAATAATTATGTTTGTGTTTTCTTGTGTTTAGGCAAGAATTAGGGAGCTTAAGATGGGAACAGAAACTGTCAGATATGGGCACAAATGAAAAATGGAGCTTTTTCAAGGAACAAGTACTATGTGTCCTTGATAGCTATGTCCCTGGCAGGGAGGAAGGAAATGGCCGAGTAAGGGAAATATGGTTCACAAAGGAGGTTGAATGTCTTGTCAAGAGGAAAAAGGAAGCGTATGTAAGGATGAAAAAAACAAAGTTCAGTTGGGTTTCTTGAGCGTTACAAGGTAGCTAGGAATGAGTTAGAGAAAGGGTTTAGGAGAGCTAGGAGGGGGCATGAGAAGTCCTTGGCAGGTCAGATAAAGGAAAACCCCAAGGGTTTTTATTCTTATGTGAGAAATAAAAGAATGACTAGGATGAGGTTAGGGCCAGTCAAGGATAGTAATGGGAACTTGTGCATGGAGTCAGAAGAGATAGATGAAGCCTTGAATGAATACTTTTCTTCAGTGTTCACTAAGGAAAGGGCCATGTTTTTGGGGATGAGGGGCCATGTTTTTTGAGGTATGTGATGCAGGCTGATAGGATGGAGGAGATAGATGTTCTGAAGGAAGATGTATTAGCAATTTTGAAAAACCTGAAGGTTGATAAGTCCCCTAGGCCTGATGGGATACGTCCTAGGATACTTTGGGAGGCAAGGGATAAGATTGTAGATCCTTTAGCTTTGATCTTTGGGTCCTCATTGCCCACAGGATTGTGATGTTGGGCTGGGGTAAAACATAGTAAGAAGTCTCACAACACCAGGTTAAAGTCTAACTAATTCATTTAGAGGAATACACGGAGATTATGCCAGAGCACTGGAGAGTGGCGAATGTTGTTCCTCTCTTCAAGAAAGGAAATAGGAATGACCATGATAATTATAGGCTTACTTCAGTGATCAGTAAGTTAATGGAAAGGGTTCTGAAGGATAGGATTTATAAGTTACATTTGGAAAGATGCAGTTTAATCGGGATAATCAACACAGTTTCGTGAGAGGTAAGTCCTGCCTCACAAATTTGATTGAATTCTTTGAGGAGGTAACTAAGTGTGTAGACAAAGAGCAGTTGATGTCGTATATATGGATTTTAGTAAGGTGTTTGATAAGGTTCTCCATGGTCGGCTCATGAAGAAAGTAAGGACATGTGGGACAGAAGGAAATTTGGTCAATTGGATAAGTAACCGGCTGTCTTGTAAAAGCCAGAGGGTGGTGGTGGAGGGAAATTTTCAGAATGGAGGCCAGTTACCAGTGGTGTACCACAGAGATCAGTGCTGGGTCCTTTGCTATTTATGGTTTTTATCAATGACTTGGAAGAAGGGTTGAAGGGTGGGTTAGTAAATTTGCTAATGACACCAAGATTGGTGGAGTAGTGGACGAGGTGGAAGTTTCTTGTAGGCTGCAAAGAGACATTGATAGGATGCAGAGCCGGGCTGAAAAGTGGCAGATGGAGTTTAACCCTGATAAGTGCAAGGTGATTAATTTTGGTAGGATGAACGAATGCAGAATATAGGGTCAACAGCAGGGTTCTGAGGAGTGTGGAGGAACAGAGAGATCTTAGGGTTCATATGCGAAGAGTAAAAAGATGAAAAGAGAAGGGATAGGATCTATAAAAGGTGAAGGGGGAAAAGTTTGTGTGGAACCAGAAGAAATGGCAGAAGTGCTTAATAAGTACTTTGCCTCAGTATTCACAGTGGAGAGTGATCTGTGGGGTTGTACTACAGGATTGCGGCAAACTGAAAAGATTGAGTATGTGGACATTAAGAAAGAGAAGGTGTTGGAACTGTTAAATACCATCAAGGTAAATAACTCGCCGGGTCTGGATGGGATGTACCCCAGGTTACTGTGGGAGGTGAGGGAAGTGATTGCAGAGCCCCTGGCGATGATCTTTATGTCGTCGATGGAGACGGGAGAGGTTCCGGAAGATTGGAGGATTGCAGATGTGGTGCCTATTTTCAAGAAGGGGAACAGGGATAGCCGGGCAATTATCGACCATTGAGTTTGACCTTAGTCGTCAGTAAGTTGATGGAGAGGATTCTGAGAGATAGGATTTATGAGCATTTACAGAAATTCAATATTATCAGAAATAGTCAACACAGCTTTGTTAAGGGCAGATCATGCCTTACGAGCGTAGTTGAGTTCTTCAAAAATGTGACTGAACACATTGACGAAGGAAGAGCAGTGGACGTGGTTTGATAAGGTCCCTCTTGCAAGACTTCTTGAGAAGGTGAGAGGGCATGGGATCCAAGGGGCTTTGGCCTTGTGGATCCAGAACTGGCTTGCCTGCAGAAGGCAGAGAGTAGTTGTTGATGGGTCTTCTTCTGCATGGAGATCAGTCACCAGTGGAGTGCCCCAGGGATCTGTTCTAAGACCCTTGCTGTTTGTCATTTTCATAAATGAACCCTGGATAAGAAAATGGAAGGATGGGTTAGTAAGTTCGCTGACGATATGAAGGTTGGTGGTGTTGTGGATAGTCTGGAGGGATGTCTAAAGTTGCAGCAAGACATAGAAAGGATGCAAGACTGGGCGGAGAAGTGGCAGATGGACTTCAACGCAGATAAATGTGTGATGGTCCATTTTGGCTGGACCAATGGGATGAAGCAGTATAATATCAAGGGTAGGAGTCTTGGCAGTGTTGAGGAGCAGAAGGATCTTGGGGTCCGGGTCCACAGGACTCTTAAATCTACTCCGCAAGTGGAGGATGTGGTCAAGAAGGCATATGGTGCACTGGCCTTCATTAATAGAGAGGTTGAGTTTAAGACTCGGGAGGTAATGCTGCAATTTTATAAGAACCTTGTCAGACCCCACTTGGAGTACTGTGTGTAGTTCTGGTCGCCTCACTATAGGAAGGATGTGGAAGCTATTGAGAGGGTGCAGAGGAGATTTACAAGGATGTTGCCTGGATTGGGGAGGCATGCCTTATGAAGACAGGTTGAGAGAACTAGGTCTCCTCCCTGGAGAGACGAAGGTTGAGAGGTGACCTGATAGAGGTTTATATGATATTGAGAGGAATAGATAGAGTGGATTCTCGGAGGCTATTTCCCAGGGCTGAAATGGTCGCTATGAGAGGACACAGGTTTAAGGTGTTGGGAGGCAAGTACAGAGGAAATGTTAGAGGTAAGTTTTTCACTCAGAGGGTGGTGAGTGAATGGAATGAGTTGCTGTTAGTGGTGGTAGAGGTGAACTCACTGGGGTCTTTTAAGAGACTTCTGGATGAGTACATGGGATGTAATGGGATTGGGAGTTACAGATAGTTCTGTGGCCTAGTAGGTATAGATGTGATCGGCACAACTTGTAGGCCGAAGGGCCTGTTTGTGCTATAGTGTTCTATGTTCTATGTCCTATATCCACAGATCTCTGAAGGTTGCCATTCAAGTGGATAAAGCTGTGAAGAAGGCTTATAGTGTGTTAGTGTTTATTAACAGGAGGTTTGAGTTTAAGAGCCGTGGGATTATGCTGCAACTACACCGGACCGTGGTGAGACCACATTTGGAATATTGTTTGCAGTTCTGGTCACCTCACTATAAGAAGAATGTGGAAGTATTGGAAAGAGTGCAGAGGAGATTTACCAGGATCCTGCCTGGTTTGGAGAGTAAGCCTTATGAGGAAAAGTTGAGAGAGCTGGGGATTTTCTCTTTAGAGCAGAGGAGGATGAGAGGCGACTTAATAGAGGTTTATAAGATGCTGAGGGGAATAGATAGAGAGGATATGCAGCGACTGTTTCCTCGGGTGGATGTAGTTGTTACTAGGGGCATAACTTTTAAGGTTCATGGTGGGAGATATAGGAGAGATATCCAAGGTAGATTCTTTACTCAGAGAGTGGTTGGGCTGTGGAATGCACTGCCTGCTGTGATAGTGGAGTCGGACACTTTAGAAAATTTCAAGCAGTTATTGGATAGGCACTTGGAGCACACCAGAACAATAGGGAGTGGAAGATCTTGATCTTGGGTTTAGATATAGCTCAGCACAACATCGAGGGCTAAGGGGCCTGTATTGTGCTGTACCGTTTTATGTTTCTATGTTCTTTGTTTCCCAGAGGCAGCGTTAGGCTCAGATTAAAAACAAACAAAAACCCTATTTAAACCATTTAAGTGGTAATAAGAGTTGCCACTACAGACCTCACGGTGCCAATGATAAAAAAGGCATGCTTACAAACTGCAGGGACCATGATTAAAAATACATTTCTTAAAGACACAGTAGCATCATAGGATCCAACCTGAGCAGTGGGGATATGATTAACATCTTCTAGATGAGACTGTTGATTCAGCATCACTCCTAAATTGTTTTGCTTCGTGTTTAAACCTATGTATGTAAAGGTCCCTGAAACCTGACTTCCTACTTGAATTCCTTGTTTATCTTCTCAAATGTTCCTTGCTTAAATTCAGAAGAGCCTCCCCACAGGAAATCATCAACATGTATGATGAAAGTTACAATTAGCTTCTTATGTGTTCTACCAGTAGCACATTGCAGGGTCCATCTTTAACTGGTTTCAATAAGTCAGAACTCAGGAAAAATACCAAGGATGATTTTCCCAAATAAAAAGTGGGAAAGTGGAAGATTTCCCATCCATAATTGGGGGGGGGGGTAGTCGTAGTAGCAGTGGTGGAAGCACCTGGGGGAGGGGTCCTAATCCCAATCAAGAGGTGGAATCTGCATACTGAGTGGACCACTGCGCGCTGGGAGATTACCACATGCATACTGCCCGCAACTCTCCTCTTCCCAACCTTCTGATGGCTTTCCGGATAGCTGGCCTCCCGATAGCCAGCCCAACAACCCCCCTCCCATTCATGATGCATAATGGCCAGCCACAATCACCCCTCCCACGCTTGGCCTGCCCCGATCGTGACACTCTCCCTCACCAATTGCTGTGGAGAGTGCACAGCTATTCCCCCCCCCGCCCCAAAACGATCGACCCGTCCCTGGTCTCCTCCTGCCCCAAGAAGTCCCCCTCCGGCCCTGCCCCCTTGCCCAGGTAGTAGCAGGCTGGCACTGCCCGTGGGCACTCGCTGCTTCCAAACTCTTTGGGGTACAGCTTCAATGGCTTTTGTCCCCATTAGCAAGGTCATCACACTTGGTCTCCATTGATGAGAACCAGCTTTAATCTCCACTCGTGGGAACCTCTGCTGACAGAGTGGAAAACTTTGGTGAGCCCAGATGACACTATGCCGGGTTTGCTATTGTCAATTTTCATATTGTAGTAAGCTTTACGCTGTTTCCTGGTATAAGACTGATTATGCCATTAAAAAAATGGCCCAGCAGTCAGCTGGGCGCCAGTCACAAAACCCCTTACAGCCCCACGATGGCATTTTCTATACAGCACAGCCTGCCAGGAACATCACACTCCATGCTCTTGACACATTAGTCAATCTTACTCCTTCTCATACTTTTAGATGATAATGTTAATGCCATACCTTGCTTCTTTTGGGGCATGAAAGTAACCTGTGTCCACATTTCAACTTCAGCTTTCCATTTCTGATATGGTTCAGAATAAAAGAAAAATTGGTGAAAAGTTAAAATTTGCAGTTTGCACTATTCTTTCACCATTCCATATCTTAAATTGTCAGCAGTGGTATACTTGTTTTCCTCAGTGAACTGAGACACAAGCAGTCAGTCATCAAACTTAAAGCTCATCCTCTGCAACCATTGTTACTCATAATAAAGGGCTTTGGTGGAAGAATCAATCCGGTTAGGTCTTTCAGATTCAAACAAGTTTATTGTATTACACACAATTTGGTGAAGACTACCTGGACAGATTCTTTCTGATGCTATCTGTTCAGTAGTAAGATGGTAAACAGTGTTTGTCTGGAATTTCTGTTCTCTTCAGAGGTCAAAGAGTGGCTGATTAGGATTCAACAGCTTATTAATGAATGGAAGCTCAAGTCTTGGTCATGTGACAGTGTGGTTTCAGGTTGACGAACAAAGCCTCTGGTTGAAAGCCATTGTGTTTTGGAGCAGGTAATGGCAGGTTATTAATCCCACATTGGATATTTGGAGTCACTTGGAAGCACATCATCCCCTGCTAGCCAAAATTCTTCTTTGGAATGTAAAGAAGCTTTATGCAGCTCCAGGAAGGGACATTAGCACCTTTTTTGAAGTTAAGACAACCCTGCTATTTTGTCTGAAGGTTAGAGATTCCTCTGGTATGTGTTACAGATAAAGCCTTCTCCATTATAAAAATTAGTATCATGTTTATACAGTAACCTGGTTGATATAGTTATGTATTTATTTTCTTTCCTGTCTCAGCTCAGAACGTAGAACATAGAAAAATTACAGCACAAACAGGCCCTTTGGCCCACAAGCAGCACCGAACATATCTCTACCTACCAGGCTTACCTATAACCCTCTATCTTACTAAGTCCCAGCTTGGACATGTCAGAATAACAATCTTTTGTCTGAATTAAATATATCTTTACAATATTATGTGTGGTACTCCTTGGGCTGGTGAATTCAGTTGGTTAGATGGCTTGTATGTGATTCAGAATAATATCAATAGCATGGGTTTGATTCTCAAGATGTAAAGATGCCAGCGTTGGACTGGGGTAGTAAGAACTCAGTAAGAATTTAGCAACACCAATTTTAAATCCGACCAATTTATTTGATAGTAAAATTGCGAGCTTTCAACACTCTGTGTCTTCGTCAGGCAAATGCAGTGTTCTGGTCTGCAATAGCACACATCAGCACAGACAGTCACAGATTGCTGATTAGAATGCAAATCCTTACATCTAACCTGCTATTCAAATGTTAAAGTGGCTAACAATGTGTGTGAAGGGAATCCTGAGCATTGGTTAGAGAATTGTGTATTTTCTCCAGACAGCACAGTAAGTGAGGTTTTTTGCTAACCCAGGCAAGTTACGGGGGTTAGAGATAGTGTGTCATGAAGTCAAGATCCCTATTAAGACCGTCCTCATGTGTGCGGAACTTGGCTATCAGTCTCTGCTCAGCGACTCTGCGCTGTTGTGTGTCACGAAAGCCCCCTCGAAGAACATTTACCCGCAGGTCGGAGGCTGAATGCCCATGACTGCTGAAGTGTTCGCCCACAGGAAGGGGACTGTTTTGCCTGGTGATTGTTGAGCGATGCTCATTCATCCGCTGTCGTAGTGTCTGCATGGTCTCCCAAATGTACCATGCTTCAGGACATCCTTTCTTGCAACGTATTAGGTAGACAACGTTGGCCGAGTTGCAAGAGTATGTACCGTGCACCTGGTGAATGGTATCCTCACGTTTGATGATGTCATCCATGTCTATGATCCGGCATGTCTTGCAGAGGTTGCTGTGGCAGGGTTGTGTGGCATTGTGGTCACTGTTCTCCTGAAGGTTGGGTAGTTTGCTGCGAACAATGATCTGTTTGAGGTTGTGCGGTTGTCTGAAAGCAAGAAGTGGGGGGGTGGGGATGGCCCTAGCGAGATGGTCATCGTCATCAATGATATGTTGAAGACTCCGGAGAAGATGTCGTAGCTTCTCCGCTCCGGGGAAGTACTGGACAACAAAGGGTACTCTGTCCACCGTGTCCCGTGTTCGTCTTCTGAGGAGGTCAGTGCGGTTTATCGTTGTGGAACGTCGGATCTGTCAATCGATGAGTCGAACGCCATATCCTGTTCTCACGAGGGCATCCTTCAGCGTTTGGAGGTGTCTGTCATGATCCTCCTCATCTGAGCAAATTCTGTGTATATGGAGGGCTTGTCCATAGAGAATGGCTTCTTTAATGTGTCTAGGGTGGAAGCTGGAGAAGTGGAGCATTGTGAGGTTGCCTGTCAGTTTGCGGTACAGTGAGGTGCTGAGGTGACCGTCCTTGATGGAGATGCGTGTGTCCAAGAATGCAACTGATTCTGGAGAATAGTCCATGGTGAGTCTGATGGTGGGATGGAACTTGTCGATATCATCATACAGTTGTTTCAATGATTGTTCACCATGAGTCCAAAGGAAAAAGATGTCATCAATGTATCTAGTATGTAACCTTGGTTGAAGATCTCGTGTGGTGAAGAAGTCTTGTTCGAACCTGTGCATGAAGATGTTGGCATCCTGAGGTGCGAATTTGGTCCCCATGGCTGTTACGTGTGTCTGGATGAAAAGCTGATTGTTGAAGGTGAAGACATTGCGGTCCAAGATGAAGCAGATGAGTTGTTAAATTGCATCCGGAAACTGGCAGTTGTTGGCATTGAGTACTGAGGCAGTTGCAGCAATACCATCGTCGTGGGGGATGTTGGTGTAGAGCGCCGAGACCAATCCAGATTCTCAATCCAGGTAAACTTGGGACCTGCTTCCTTGCCCTGCCCCAAGAGCAAAAGGCAACGATAAAGTATCACAACAAAGACTGCCATGAAAACAACTCAAGATGAAAGATCAGCAAACAATAAGCCAAGAACCTACCATTGGGCAGAGCACATTAGTGGAATAGAATTGCTTTTAATGTTAGAAATTCATTAATAAAAAAAGATATTTAGCAAATTGCTTTGATATCACCAACACTGTCTTCAAATTCCCTGAACTATTCCCACGCCAAGGGGTGAAATGCATGACTTGCTTACGGGCCTTTGCTCTGCAATTCATTGCTATTATTTTTATTTGTTTTTATCTTCAGAATTAATTATTAATGTAACCAATTGAATCAAATTTTCTTTAAAAGTTTCTCAAGATAGATTGTGCTAATGAAAGTATTTAAAGTATTTTTATCCAGTTACAGATCAGAAGTGAAAGCAAGACAGGATGTCAAACCAGACATTAGGCAACCACCTTTTTCAGAGTATAGGCAACCTCCAGCATCAGATTACCGACAGCCACCATCTCTGGACTACAGACAGCCGCCTCTAATAGATTACAGGCAACAGCCTCCTGACAATAGACAGTATGCAGTGTCTGATTACAGACAACCACAGGTAGGAAATTCAAACATCTTGACTCATTGTCCATAATTTTCATCAGTGAATGCAATAACAATATTCAAGAGTACGTTAGGTATCTGGACGCCATATTTCAGCATAACTTGTAAGATGTATTTAATGTTATTGTGGAATGAAAAAATTGTATGTTAATCACCTAAATTTGAGTATAGGAGGCATAATTTAAAAATTATGAGCACTTAAAAATGTAGAGCAGTGAGGAAGATACGAGCAGACTTCAGGAAAGCATCAACAGATTGAGAAAATGGCAAATGAAATCTCATGTAGTTTAGTGAATTTTCTTTTTGGAATGAAAATTATAAACAAGGTGATACAGTGTTAAAAGGTAGAACAGGAACAGAGTAATTTGTACATTCATATACACAAAACTTTGAAGGTGGAGATATAAATTGATAAATCCTTGATTTTATGTAGAAGCATAAAGCATGACATCGAGAAAGTTAAGCTAACCATTTAAAAATTACTGGTTAGACATTAGCTGAAGTATTGTGCCCAATTCATTAGGTTGCTTTTGTAGTTGTACTAGTTTGGGGAGAAAACAGTTCAAATTCATTTAAAATTAGCCTGAAAGTGATATATGTGAATACTAAAAATTAAAACCTATGACTTTAATATCTGGTTGAAAAATTCTGCTTTGCAGAATGCTGGCAAGATGATCCAGCAAATTTTCAACATTGATGAAACATTTAGTTTGTCAGATTTGGTTTAGGAATTTCACTGCACTCATTATCCTGTACTACTTGCATGATTAACCAGTGCAAAATACTAAAGTCAAATATTAAAATCACCCACATTTCAAAAAGTCAAGTAGGAAGTATATGAAGGAATATTTTAAGTTTAATTTATGATGTGTAAGTGACCTGTAATTATACCTGCCATATACTTACTTCATGAATTATCACTCCTGACATGAAATCTGCTACATTTACTGAAAGGTGTAAATATAACAACAGAGCAGGATATTTAATTGGCAGTTCTGCTTTAATGCAGTTATTCTGAGAATAGGTTATTCATAAAGTCGTAGTTTACAGCATGGAAACAGGCTCTTCGGTCCAACTTAAATTCCTCATGTAACATTTATTGGGAAAAGTAGATATAATTTTTATTCAGCATTATTATATCCTTGCAAGGAATAACAACTTACTGATCATTAGCAATTTACTGATCTTTTAAATTGATTCAAGCAAAAATTAAAGACCTTATTAATGGTGGGTGCACAGTAGGATCCTAACAGTATTCATACTGAGTTATCCTGTTGTTTGACTAAATATTATCACTGCACAAAAATGTCAGAAATTCAATCTTCTGGTTTGAGTTTTGATGTTTTAACTTAAGCTGAATACTATTAACATGTGTTGGGTTAGTAAAATCTGGGAAAAGTGCGACAAGTATATCGTTTATCCTTCCTTTATGTTTACATGTAGGATTTTGATTACTTTACGGTTGATCTGGAGAAAGGTGCCAAAGGGTTTGGATTTAGTATTCGTGGAGGCAGAGAGTATAAAATGGATCTATTTGTGCTTCGTTTGGCAGAAGATGGCCCAGCGATCAGAAATGGGAGAATGAGGGTAAACCAACAATTTATTTGATTCAGTTAGCCCAATCATTTCTACTGCAGCAATCAAAACATTTTGGCTTGTATATTCACTGTCATGCAAATTTTACAGAGGAGATTTTCAGAAGATATAGGATCAACCCAGAGTTGCCATTGCTGGTAGGCATAATTTTTGAGTGCCACTGTTAACATGAGATCTGCTAAATGGACTGAAAGGTGTAAATAAAAAGCACTGCATTTCCTATCTTACAATTAGATAGCTGCTATTTTGCATGTATCATCACTGATGCAGCAGCCTGTGCGAGTTTGATGTCAAACTGGACAATGTTAGCAATACTTACTAGATAACCTGATTTCTTCACTCCCTTCCCTGTGAATATAATAGAAGTCTTGAAGGAAAATAATAGAAATCTTCATGCTGATACATTAAGATAATTTACATAGACTACAATTAGTCATAGGAGTTAATAGATTGCTACAGTTCAGAATCATACACAGTGGTGTATTACCACCTGAGCCATTTGAGTTAGTCAGTTTTTTACCTAAAGTGTCAGTCATCATCTAAGGACTTTTATGAAGACTGTGTATAATTGATACTGCAAGTATTATATTTGCAGAGGACTAACATTACAACCTAAATCAGTATCCACATTATAATGATATATCTGTGAAGTGACAGCAAACTTATAACACAAACTTTGCAAAATAGCTTGTTCAAACAAAATTAGAGTGTCTAGAAACATATGAATCATAAACTTCAACTCGAAAATACACCTGTACCAAATGTTACAGAAGCCTGCACTCTGAAAGGTCGGTCATAATGCTTCTCCCTAACTGCATGAATACTAGTAGAGCTGTGCCATGTGTACGTCAAAAGTAAGTGGGGTGGATGAATTGTGACATTGGTGGCCAAACTGCCTTGCAGATTTTAGTTAGAAGGGAATCCCACCATCATGCCCACCATCCCTACCAGTGCTAATTGAAGATATATCCATTCAACTTCCAAATGAGGTGCTTCTGACTTACTTCTGTTGCAACAGAATGAGTTAAATTGTTTTGGCTATTATTAGGGGGATTGACAGAAGTGTCTGAGTTCACAAACAAAGGACTGATGCTGGTCTCTGACAAGGAGAGAAAGAAGTCTCATAACACCAGGTTAAAGTCCAATAGATTTAGTTGTAGCAAACGTCACTAGCTTTCAGAACTGGCTGGTTCTTCGTCAGGTCAATGAGAATTCTGCACCCACCTTTCAGATTTCAATTATCTCTTTTCTAATTGCCTCTTTCTTTCTGTCTCTTTATTTTACTTTCTATATATGATTTGGATTCAAATTCTCATACTTTCTGGTTCTGACATAGCAAATTTCATTAAGAATTCTTCAATCTGATTGGTTGAGAAGATACAATTTTTTGCCCTTTTTACAGAAGTCCCAATTGCCCTTAAAGGATGACACACAGATTTAGATTTCCAATTCCTGCAGGTTCTATTGCACAATCCCATTGACAATCTGTGAACAAAATGTTAAGTGTAATGAACGGTTGGTGCCTTTTGTTCATGTCCGACTGTACAATTTGGGTCAATGTTGTTGAAAAACTCAATTTTTTAAATTGAATTCTTACATTTGTATAGCTAATGGATTTTCCACAGCATTATTTATAGCAAGGCTTCATACAAAATTGTTTTCTTTTATTTTTCTTAACTGATGCTAAAAGTCAATTTGTTGCTGTGAAGCTATATTGGACACTAAGCATGCAGAATGGTTGTGATTCTTAGTTATAAAAGAAAAGAAATATTAATTCACTATCAATAGCAGTTTTTAAAGACAGAATATAACTAACCTGAAAGTTGAACTCCTGATGTCCTGGATCAAATTCCACTAAGCAAAGTTTACACTGGCTAAAATTCTCCAACTGTTCATGCTAGTAGAATCTTCTGGTCCCACTAATGGTGCATCCCTAAGACCGTAAGATATAGGAGCAGAATTAGGCCACTCAGCCCATCGAGTCTGCTCCGCCATTCAATCATGGCTGATTTTTTTCATCCCCATTATTTTGCCTTTTCCATAAGATCACAGATTTCCCAGCAGCATAGGGTGGCTTCAATGGGAAATGCCATTGACAATGGCAGGAGCAGAAGATCCTGTCACCAGCGAATGACATGCCAGTTGCCATCTTGAGAAATATGCAATGGGGGAGGGGGGGGCTGGAGAATCCTGCCCATTATCTCTGATAACATTGTTATTGCATTCTTCCAATAAATTGTTCTCTTCCCATAATCTGTAGATATATTATTTAATAATATGTGATTCAAAGAATCTTCACACATTACTACTTCCACATATTGGTTATGTCCGAAAACTACATTCTTCTCCTTTCCCAGTCCTGTATTCAAGCATTATTCTCAACGATCTGTCACTTAATTATTTGCAGGCAGTGATAAATTTTAATATACTCCTATCATGCCAAACACTGTAATCTTACTGCAACCTCCTATTATTTCTTCCCTCCATCTTACAGCAGGTTCTGATCAATTGAACAAAGTTTCAGTCTATCTTTGTTCCTTTACTCTTTTAATTCTTTTCATACCATAATGCACATTGTCAACAATTGGAAGTTTCCACATTGGATTATGCCTATGAATGTCAGGATCCAGATCAGAAGATGCCAGCGCTATGTGACTGTCTATGTTTCTTAGTGTATAAGATCATTTTGCATCAATAACAAAGTGTAACTGTTTGAAATGTGTTGTACACAAGATGTTTTTTAATATATACTACTTGATTTTCAATCTTGCTCTTGGCTAGTCTCACAGTTGAAGTGCAGTTAAGCAGCTGGACTATGCCTTTAAGCTGACTGGGCTAAATTGCAGGTATTTATAAACTACTCAGTGAATCAGAGGCAACTCCTTAAAATTCCTTGTTTTAAGATTCCCTGTTTTGTGGTTTTTCAAAATCATTTTTGATTTTGAGAGAATAAAAGTGAGGAGGAGCAAGATGACAGAGAGAAAATAGATAATAAAAAAACAAGTAATTGAAAGATGAGTAAGGGAAAACAAGAGAGAAGGAAGAAAACAAGATAGTGTTTGAACAGGAAAAAGAGAAAAAAAACAAACATTAAGAATGAAAACGTGATTAGATAAAAACACACACTTTCTTACGGTGTATCCCAACTTGAAAAGATTAAAAGTCAATTAATTGATTACACATTTTGGAAAGAACGATCAACTTGAGCAAGCATTAGCAAAAGACATGCAAAGAAAGCATTGATATGAGCAATCTAGCATCACTTTCAGTGGTTTTGCCTGTGTACGACATTAATCTTTGTGCGTGTCACTACCATCTCATATATTGCCATCATCATTTAAGTGATTTAAATGATGTTTTTGCAGGCTGTAATATTAATCCTGCTTTCATACTTTCTCATTGTATCTTTTCCTGGGCTATCGAAAATGCTGTTTAATTTCCAAATTTGTTTCTTTACTTATTCCATTACAACACTCTTTGATCTTGCACCATCAACACTTTATTATATAATCTGTCTCATTTTACATTCTTTTACAGGCCTTCTCTTTTGTCCTTGTTTCATCCTCCCCACTTTTGTTGGCTTAAAACCTATTACGTTTATAACTTTCCTCAGTTCAAATGAAAGGTCTTTGATCGGAAATATAAGGCAGGATTCTCCGGCCATTCGTGCCAGCCAAATTTTCCATTCCTTCTGGCACCAGCAGTAGATGTGAATGGCCTAAAAATTTTGGCCATAATCTCTGGGCAGAAATCTTTGGCCTGCCATGGCATCATTCTCACAGCAAGAGGCCAGCAGCAGGATTTTCTGGTCCTGCCATTGTCAATAGGATTTCCATTGATTCCACCCCATGCTGCTGGGAGACCTGCAGTGGGGATGCACCATAAATGAGACTAGAAGATCCCAATGGCATCAACAGCCAAAAAGTTCCAGCTACTATTTCTCTCTCCTTAGATGTTGCCTGATCTGCTGAATGTTTTCAGAATATTTGTCTTTATTTCAGATTTACAGCATCTGCAGCACTTTGCATGTGGGTAATCTTAGGGTTTACCATTAACCAGAAACTGAATTGGAGTAGTAATATAAATACCATGGCTACAAGAGCAGGTCAAAAGCTAGGAATCCTGCGGCAGGTAACTCATATCCTGATTCTCCAAAGCCTGTCCACTACCTGCAAATGGAGCGCAATGGAATACTCTCCATTTGCCTGGATGAGTGCATCTCCAACAACACTCAAGAAGTTCAACACCATCCAAGACAAAATAACTTGCTTGATTGCTATCTCTTCTACAAACATTCAGGCCTTCCATCACTGATAAACAGGCAATAGAATGTATCATCCACAAGATGCAGTGCAGGAGCTCACCAAGGTCCTTAGGCGGCACCTTATAAAACCACAACCACTACCATCAAGAAGGATAAGAGTAGCAGATACCTGGGAGCACCAGCTGGCGCTTCCCTTCCAATCACTCACCATCCTGAGTTGGAAATATATCACCCTTCCTTCACTGTCATTAGCTCAAAATCCAGGAACTCCTTCCCAATCAGCATTGAAGATGGATCTACCTCTCAGGAACAGCGGCTCAAAAAGGCAGTTAGGGATGGGCAATGACTCCTGTAAATAAATAAAAACAATAACATTCAATTTTCAATATTCAGTTTATGCTGAAGTTCTCTATCTCATTAGACTGGAAGTAAAGTCAGTACAGTTGTACACAAATAAGAATTGGAGAGCAAAGTTAGCCAGGCTTGCTACGTCTGATGAAATTTCAACAAACTCTATTTAAAGTGTCCCTCTGCAGATGTGCTGAGGAAAGGATTGAAGTGAGGACAGGATTGTCCAACTGTTGAATATACTATCAACATCTAGTATCCAGGGTCACACATGAGTAATAGTTGCTGGATAAGGAACCATAACCCAACAATGAATACAATATCTTCAGATACAGGAAGAAGGAAAAATTGGCAACAAAGAAGAAACTCTTCTCTATTATTTGACTCTTTCAGACTCCTTCATAGGCATGAGCTCACATAGGCTACAGTCCAGCAAAAATTTAAACTGAATTACCAATTTATTTCAGAGATCATAAGAATTCTTGGTATGGAAAATTGCAAATTTGTTTAGGTTAATTAACTTGAAGCTGGGCATATAAGCAAATATAGCATTAATACAAGACTTCTGTCTTTAAACAGCCCCAGCTAGCAACTGAAACGTAACACTGTTCCCCTCCCTGCTCCTCCATTAGCCGGATTATCACATGACCCCAACTTTCATTTCTTTAAGCAAAAAAGCCCAGGCGATAGCTCCATTTATAAACAACCATCCATTAGCCTTCTCCTAAATAATTGAGTAATTATCCTACTTTCCTAGCATCTGAGTTGCATTCCCTCCAGACATACTGGCTACCTGTAGGAAAATAAATTTGCTTTAAAACATTCTCCAAAAACATAAATATATCGATAGCACAGTGTCATCACAATTTAATAGCTGATTAACCAGCATGATATGAATGAATGATCCAAGGCTATTGGTATCCTACTGGACTGTTAGACCAATAGGCAAAAGGACCTCCTCACACATATAATAAGGAGGACACTGATATCCACTTCCACACCTACTGCATTCAAATATCTCACTGGTTGTTAATCTAGATCCACTCTCAAATTGAAGTAAAGTTTGGACTCTGCCCATTCTGAGTTAGAAGCAGCAATGTTATCATTAAGCCGAAGTATCACTCCCACAGAAGAAGATGTACTAAGATAACAGATTCAATTCTATCATTTACAACATTTTAATTTACTTTGACTAAATCAAAAACTGTTTTTCTACTAGGTGAAATCCTTTCCCTTTTCTCCAAGTTTAGTTGGATTACAGGATAAGAAATAGTTTATTAGACACATAAAGTTACTTATGTCAGTACAGTCAGTAAATACCATGCTGGAGTCATTACTAGGCAATATGTATAAATTAGATTTGTTCACATGCTCCACTCCAGAGACAGTTTCTCAGCAGTACTATGTGAATCAAATAAGTTATCCTGAGTAACATCTTAACTTTATTACTGGCACCTATTTCTCTTTGCTGAAGAATTACCACCTCAATAAATCTGATAATGCAACTCTTTTAATGCTTGTTACAGATCAATAACCAGAGAGAAAATTGATAACAAGATTTCCAATATAAACACAGTTCAGCAGAATACCTTGCAGGTTATCCCAAAATAATCACAAGTGAGCCACTTTGGCCATATTGAGTCTGCAGTGGTGGCTCAGTTGATCGCATTCTCACTTCCAAGTCAGAACATTGTTGGTCCAAATTCCACTCTAGAGACTTGAGCACAAAATTTAGGCTGTAACAGTACTGATGGAGTGTCGGAGGTGCTGTTTTCTTTTTGGATGAGAGGTTAAATTCTGGCGGCATCTGCCCTTTTAGGTGAATATTTCAGATCCCATTGAATTACTTCAAGGAAGAGCAGGGGTGATCACCCTGGTGTCCTAGGCAATATTTATCCCTCCATCAACATTTTAAAAAAAAGTAGCTGGTCAATATCATATTACTTTTCTAATTCATCTTGTTACTTTAAACATTAGAGTAAAATCAAATACAGTTGTAACAATAGAGAATCAGATGTTTAATGAGATATTATGCTTCTCAATCCAGTTTAGTATGCTCTGACATAATATTAGAATAATAAGAAGCCAACAAAATGCATTTAATGCTTTTCCATCTCTTCCAATACTCTGATATCGTGGTTATATTATCTTGAGTTCCAAGGTTATATTGCCATCACACAAACTCTTACAATCCTTATTGCAATAAATATAAGTAACCAAATTAACATCTTGCAGACAATTGGAGACAGGGAAGACTGAATTTTACACATACATCAGTCCATCATCTGAGAGAATATCCTTGTGGTAGGCAACTTTCAAAATACATACATTTTTATTGGAAAGTTGTTTTAACTTGGCATGTGCTGATTGGACAGGCAAGCCAGGACAACAAGATAGTGTGAACAATCATTCCCACAAGTATCACATCATTACAAGTCCTTGTAAAAGACTGCCATGTTTCCTGCATTGCAATAATGACCACACTTCAGAAGTATTTATTGCTAAAAGTGCTTTTAGATGATGTGAGATTGTGAAAGGCACTATAGAAATGCAGAACTGTGGAAGGAGCATTCACATCATAAGTCATCAGACTGTTTATTCTTTATCCCTTGGCCAATAATAATTTACATCCCTAATTACAGTTGAGAATGTGGAGGTGAGCTACCTTCTTGAACTGTTGCAGATGATGTGGTGTAGGAACACCCGCAGTGCAGTTAGGAAGGAAGCTCCAGGATTTAGATCCAGCAGCAGTGAAGAATGGTGATATGTTCCAGATCATGATAGTGACTCAGAGGGCAACTTGCAAGTGGTGATATCCCCATGCATCTGCTGCACCAGTCCTTTTAGGTAGTGGAGGTTGTGGGTTTGGAAGGTGAATCAGCCAAAAGATCTTTCCAAAACTTCACAATGTCCTCCAAGTAAAGGTATAAAACAACAGTAACCTGATTTTCAGAAAAATATTTCAGATGCATGGAATATAATGGAAATGCTCAGCTGGCTTTGCAGCTTCAATGAAGACAGAAACAGCATTAATGATTCAGGCTGATGGTATTTTATCAAAACCTGATCATAATTATATCTGTCAATCTGCATATATTAACTTAAAATAAACTGTAGTTTAAAAGTAACTTTAATTAAGTTAATGTCTTAACATTAGGTATTTAACTAACTTTAATAGAAGATTGGACTATGTTTATCTATCAGCATTCAAAAGTTTATTATTGACACCAGAAAAATCTTCAAAAGGTTAGCAGTCCTAACTAGCATCCTAATAATGGCACTAATTTAACTTCAGCTATTTAAAAATCCTCACAAAATAAGGTTAGGATTTGCATTTCAATGACAGGAATCTTACCAACAATTTACTGACAGCAATAGATTACTGCTTTATTGCATCTTCAACTGATTTTTATTTTTGTTCTCAACAGGTTGGGGATCAAATCATTGAAATCAATGGAGAAAACACAAGAGAAATGACCCATGCGAGAGCAATAGAGCTGATCAAATCTGGTGGGAGAAGAGTGCGCCTCCTCCTTAAACGGGGGACAGGTCAAGTGCCTGAGTATGGTGGGTTTCATATTCTAGACCAGCTCACTTTTCAAGTAGCTAATAACTGTATTTTAACAGCCCTATTTCAGTACTATTTCAAAATGTCATATTGGCAACTAGCTACCAATCAAGCAAAAACAGAATTGTAGCTTATAAGGCTTAAATTGGACACTTAAATATACGTTGTGTTCAGGTTGACTTTTGCCGTAAAAACGTAATTGCAACCTCCATCAATTCCTGCTCACCTAGCATAACTGACGATGATTGCTCTCTGTTGCAGCCAAAAAAAGTTGTTTATTAATTAAACCAGTTTTTTTCTTCCTGTATCAAAGCATGGATCAGCATGCTTCAAAACATTGGTTCAAGAAAAAGTTGAAGAAGGAAATATTTAAAATGTCATTATGATGTTAAAGGTTAATTGATAGCTGATTGCCAATTGAGATTTATTAGGAGCACTACTGATTGCAGCTAAAAATAATACAGCTAGTAACTAGGACTAAATAATCTATGTTTAAATGTCTCACTAATAATTTAACTTCCTGCATGTTTTATTATCTTGAAGTTTGTTTTAACATGACTCTTTCCTATTTTAAATGTTCTACTTTATATGCTAAACAGCTTACTAGATATCTTTGTGCTAACAGTCATGTTAATATCTGTCACTGGTTCTGTTAATTCTAATGATTGGTCCTAGGCTGTTCCTCCCCTTCCTTTAGGAATGGTACCTTCCAGTCTCTCCATGTGCATGAAAAGTGACAAGCATGGGTCCCCATATTTCTTCCTATTGGGCCACCCTAAAGACACGGTTTGTAAATCTGCATGCGTATTATCATTCTTAAAACATTAGATGTCATTTCACATAATTGTATTTCAGCATGTTTTATGGTTGCGCTAGTTGTGGTTTCCTATGTGAAACATTTTACTGACACAATTAGTTGCCATCAAAAAATAACAGTGACTTTAGTTCAAAAGTCAATAACTGTAGAATTAAATAGTAAAAGCTAATTTGAACATTGTATTTCATAAATTTAACCTCTTAAATTGTTTCATTTTTTAACTATACTATGTATTATCAAATGCTCCATGGGTTCTGAGATTTAAAAAATAAAGTTTAAAGTTCATTTATTCATGCCACAAGTAGGCTTACATTAAGACTAATGAAGTTACTGTGAAAAACACCTAGTCGCCACATTCAAATATTATACTTCTCTGATTTGTCTTTTTTAAATTTCATAATAACAATTCAAAATTAAAATTACATTTTTTGAATTGGAATCCTACTGCAAAGTTAAATCATTTAACTTTCCTAAAACAGAAAATGTTTCTATATCACAGTAAATGAGATGGTAGAGAAATTGATTAGGTAAAATAGATTAAAAAATAGAGGGCCTTCAATGGTTGGCAATGCTCAAAGTAAAGAGCCACGCTGTTCTATCAAAGATGCATTCTAAGTTGCTGACGAAAGCAAGAGTGAAAATTGCAGTGGCTCTGGCCATAGTCATCCAGTCCTCCTTAGATATGGTTGTGGTGCCAAATTGCAGGAGGATTGCAAATATTATACCTCTTTAGAAAATGGGAATGGAACAAATACAGTGACTACTGGCCAATTAACCTGATGTCAATGATGACAAAACTTTCAAATATAATGGCCCATAACTTCCTGGCTCCCCAGCATCAGATTTGGGTGCTACCACAAAGATGCACTGGAGAATCCTTCTCAGAAATTCCCAGGTAAAGATTTACCCAGCAATTGTCCAGAAAGGTTAACTTCCCCTGGACAATTGTGCTGCACTGGAAACTCCTCAACAGTGTGTTTAAGTCACTAACTTCAGGGGGTTCTGCCAATTTTACACTCAGTTACGCTGAAAAATTTAAAAGAAATAAAAGCACTTCTAACTTCAGCATAACAATCCATCATTGATTGGCATTCTGAGGAAGTTATGACCAATAATGTAAGATACAAACCTGTCACTTTGAAAATATGAATTATGTAAGTGAAACCCAGAATACATTTGTTTAAAGGCAAATTGTGTTTGACTAACAGGCATTTATAGACACAAGGACTGATTAGGGACAGTCAGCATGACTTTGGGAGAGGAAAATCATGTCTCACAAATTTGATTGAGCTTTTTGAGGGGACAATCAAGAAGGTAGATGAGGAGAGTGCAGTTGATGTTGTCTGCATGGACTTTAGCAAGACCTTTGACAAGGAACCGCATGGTAGATTGTTGCATAAGGTTAAATCGCGTGGGATCCAGGGTGAGGAATCTGAATGGATACAAAGTTGGCTTTTTGACCAAAGTCAGAAAGTGGTTGCAGGGAGTTGTTTTTCAAACTGGAAGCCTGTGATCAGCGGTATGTGTCAGGGATCAGTGCTAGGTCCACTGTTACTTGTAATTTATATTAATGATTTGGATGAGAATATAGGAAGCATGGTTAGTAAGTTTGCAGATGACACCAAGATTGGTGGCATAATGGATAGTGAAGAAAGTTATCTCCAATTCTGATCAATTGGGCCAGTGGGCTGACAAATTGCAGATGAGGTTTAATTTAAACAAATGTGAGGTGATGCATTTTGGTAGATTGAACCAGGGCAGGACTTACTCAGTTAATGGTAGGGCTTTGGGGAGAGTTACAGAACAAAGAGGTCTAGGGGTACAAGTTCATAGCTCTTTGAAAGTGAAATCACAGATGGACAGAGTGGTGATGAAGGCATTCGGCATGCTTGGTTTCATCAGTCAGAACATTGAATATAGGAGTTGGAACATCTTGTTGAAGTTGAACAAGATATTGATACGGTTACACTTGGAATACTGTGAGTAATTCTGATCACCCTATTATGAAAAGGGTATTATTAAACTAGAAAGAGTGCAGAAAAGATTTACTAGGATGTCACCGGGACTTGATGGACTGAATTTTAAGGAGAGGATGGATGGACTGGGACTTTTTTCTCTGGAGCGTAGGAGACTAAGAGGGTGATCTTATAGAGATCTATAAAATAATGAGGGGCACAAATCAACTAGATAGTCAATATCTTTTCCCAAAGGTAAGGGAGTCTAAAACTAGAGGGCATAGGTTTAAGGTGAGAGGGGAGAGATACAAAAGTGTCCAGAGGGGACACTTTTTTCACACAGAAGATGATGAGTCAATGATGACGAAACTTTCAGATACAATGGCCCAGCATCAGATTTGGGTGCTACCATAAAGATGCACTGGAGAATTCTTCTCAGAAATTCCCAGGTAAAGATTTACCCAGCAATTGTCCAGAAAGGTTAACTTCCCCTAGACAATTATGCTGCACTGGAAACCTCCCAACAGTGTGTTTAAGTCACTAACTTCAGGTGGTTCTGCCAATTTTACACTCAGTTACGCTGAAAAATTTAGAAGAAATAAAAGCACTTCTAACTTCAGCATAACAATCCATCACTGATTGGCATTCTGACAAACTTATGACTAATAATTTAAGACAATATAAGCTACCAGAGGTAATAGTAAGGTGGATACAATTTTGTTTTTTAAAAAGCATATAGAAAGTTACATGGGGAACTATAAAGATAATCTACATCGCGTATAGAGAGATATTGGCCAAATGGGGACGATTGGGATTAGCTTAGATGTTTTTTTATTAAGAAAAGGGTGGCTTGGACAAGTTGGGCCTAAGGCCTGTTTCCATGCTGTAAACCCTTCTGACTCTATGTCTATAACACAATTGAGCTCTTTGATGAAGCAATGGAGACAGTTTGTGTGTTTTTTTCCTAAGGAGAGGCACCACAGACATGATTATTGCTGCTGTACACGGCCTTTTTCAACCCCACAAAAACTTTAGATTCTGTCAACTATGAAGGCTAATGAAAATCCTTCTCAAATTGGCTACCTTCACCATCCTTCAACTATCCATGATAAGATGCAAAGCAAGGGAACCGCTTCAAACCTTATCTCAGTGAAAACTAGGGGCAAACAGTGCTATGTCATTGCATCAACTCCTTTCTCCATTTTCTTCACTACAATACTGCATCTCATCTCCAGCAAATTATATATAAAGATAATCTACAGAGAAAACTGTTCAACCTTCACTGCCTTCAATTTAAAACCATTCCACTCCCAAGTCAGGAAATCCCTATAGTGTAGAAGGAGGCCATTCGGCCGATCAAATGTTCTGACAGAACATCTTACCCAGGACCACCACTGCCCTATCCCCATAACCTCATACCTTTATCCTGCTAATCCCCCTAAGCCACAAATCTTGACACATTAAGGGGCAATTTAGCATAGCCAATCCATCTAGTCTGCATCGCTTTGGATTGTGTCATAAATCTTCAGTATGCAAGTGATGCTCATGTGTACCTCACTCAGAAATGGGTTCTAGGCCATTGGCAGCTCCTTCTCCAAAAATATATGAGAAAATGAGCCTGTCACTAACACTCAGAATACCAGCTCCAGCAGCAAAACCCCTCTCACCCCATCAATTAAGATCAACTGTGAAACCCTGGGAGATGTGAACCATTCACCATATTTTGGCAGTCTCCTCTCAGTAGAAGCAGATATTGACAACAAAATTCATTGTCATCTCCAATGTGTTTTCTCTGCCTTCAGCCAACTGAGGCAAAGAATATTTAAGAACCATGTTCTCAAACCTGAGACAAAATCATGATTTACTGGACAACATTGATCTCTGTGCTCCCATATGTTTTGGAGATTTGAACACCTAAGCAAGTATCTCAAGGCACTTGAGAAGTATTGCCAGTGGTGCTTCAAGATCTTTCACCTCTGGTGGCAAGAAAGATGGCCCATCAGGCAGTGTCCTCTCCCAAGCCAACCTGCCCACATCGAGGTGCTATTCGGTCCAGACCAACTCCACTAGACCAGACATATTGGTTGGAATTTTACTGTTCTGCCCGCCATGGGAATCAAGCAGGCGAAAGGCATGCAGTGGAAATGTCCATTGAATCTTGAGCAAGATTTTACGGTTTCGGGACAAGTGAAAATCCCACTCATCATTGATATGCCTGACACCAGACCCTTGGAGAAATTGCTGTACTGTAAACTCAACCAAGGAAGGAAACCCCAAGGAAGATAGTAGAAACACTTCAGGGATGCCTTCAAAGTATCCCTGAAGAGGACAAATAACTCTCCCAAGTCATAGAAGACCCATATGTGGCAGAGTATGCAGGTAGCACATTGGATTTATGGACCATCTTAGAACCCACCAAATCTGAGTGGAAGCAAATCATCCTCATTCCCAAGGGACTGTCTAAGAAGAAGATCAGGGATGATGGAGTTCATTTTCGTGGAGAGATTGTAAAAACCAGGATTGTTCTTCTTAGAGTAGAGAAGGTTAAAGGGCAGTCTGATGGGTGTGTTCAAAATCATGAAAAGTTTTGATAGGGTATGAGGGGTTTGAACCAGAGTTGACATGAGGGGAAAAAAATGTGCAGCTAGTTATTAGTGATTTGGAATACATTGCCTGAATGTTGGTGCAATTAGATGCTATGGACTAGATTTTGCACTCCCTAGCTAGCTGGTTTAAAGGCAGGGGTTTCATAAAATTCAGTGTCTTTCTGCCATCTATCTTCTCTAGATAAAATGTTATTATGGGCATTGAAAGCATTGGGCAGCTGCTTTCCTTGAGCCTAATGTGCACATTGATTAGTTAATTAATGGCTACTTATGGGCTTCATTCATCCTGCCATCATTACTGTTTTACCCACAGCGAGGGAGCTCCATGCCCAGCTGGTAACCCAGCCATTTGGCTGGTATCGGGCAAGAGGTGAGGTCCTTATTTGCAAGTTCCTGTGCCAGTCGGAGGAAGACCTCTTCCCCTATACCCTACCTCTATGGCTTCTGAAACATGGTCAGCCAGCCTGACCTGTGCATTTGAAATATTTCTTTAAGTAATGGGTGTCAGTCAAATATAATTCACTCTCCAAAACATCTCTCAATTCTGTAAGATCTTGACATGAACCCAGGCTATGATTTTTACTGGTTTGCCTGCCCATTGATGGGTGGAGCAAACCAATAAAATCGTGCAAGAATCAAGAAATCACGATTGCACCCAATTTATCAGTTCTCACGATCTTACCGGCACTAGATTTCTGGCACAGTCAGCCTCTTGGCAATTTCTGGCGAAAGACTAAATAAATGATTTAAACGTAATTAAACAGTATTTTGCACGTGTTTAGTGAGTCTGGTGCTCAGTTGTCCAGGTTGACTTGCCTTTATGGCCTCGCCAGGAGAGGTTCTGTCTGGTGAGAAAACACTTGCTCCCATGAACAGGGCGGTCAAGAGCAAGGGGGTGTCCCATGGGCAGTGCCAGCTTTGCACCTTGGCACTGTCCATCAGGCAGTTTGGCACTATTCACCAGGCAGTGCCAGGGATAGGGCGGCCTGGAGGAGATAAACCCTGTTGGGATAGAGGCTTTTGGAGCAGGGCAATCACTGAGGTAGTGTGAGCGCAATTGATCTGGACAGTGGGAGCTAAATACTTGGATGATGTGGAGTTTGCAATCAGCTGTGGGCCCCACTATTACAGGGAGTAGTATGCGCCTGTGTTGAGGCTGGCTGCAACAGCAGAGACCTGACATCTCTCTCACCCTCTGTCAGGTCTCTGCTAATGGAATTGAGCATGTGCAGCTACAGAGATCTGCACTTTTGCTGCTTGATCAAGCTGGCTGATGAATTAAGCCCTGCCCACTGTCTCCAGTAGCTGGAAATAGTCTAGCCCATTTTTTTCAATCATTACGTGCATAAGATTGGGAGTAGCAACTTGTCCAAAACACAGATCTGCAATTCCCATTTTCATGCTAGCTGGGCACGTGGAATTTTTCTCCTAAAATTCCACATTCAATATCCCATGATGTTCCAACTCACCAACCTAATACTCTATCATCTGCTCGACTAACACAGTGATGTTTTGTGAAGTCCCATGATACTTTGTGCCATTGATTCAATGTTTTTCAAGATCAGTGCCAGTTTGTATCACTGTACTGAGAAGTTGTACCATCACACATCACTTTGCAAACTTAACCCAGTATTTTGCAATGCCCATATTTCTTTGCATCACTAACAAAGTTTTCTGGGAGCTCTCTGTTAGTTTTCATCATCAACGTGGTTTTCTGAGAAGTCTCCATCAGGTTTGCATCACTGACTCAACATGCTGAGTTCCCTTCTTTCTTCAATCACAAACAAGACAGTCCTTTCCTCAACCACGTAGAACCTTCAAGTTTTGCAACATGGCAACTTCTCAGCAGACCAGTAGAAACAGTCAAGTAGAAACATTGTGTTCAGCTCTCCCTTCTCTTTCTGCAGTTCATCTTGCTGCTCTATTTTCTTCCATCCCTGTGCTTTTCTTTGGCTTCCCCACTATGTTTTTCTCTTTCTCTCCTTTCCTCAGTTTGCATTGTTCTTGCATTCCATTGTGTCTCCTGTTATCATGGTGGTTCAGTGATTAGCAGCAGGAACCCAAGTTTGATTCTGGCTTTGGGTGATTGTGTGGACTTGCACATACTCCCCTTGTCTGTGTGGGTTTTCTCCGGGTGCTCCTGTTTCTTCCCACACTCCAAAAATATACCGGTATGTTCAATTGACCATGCTAAATTGCCCCTTACTATCCAAAGATATGTAGGATAAGTGGATTAGCTGTGGTAAATGTGCAGGATCACAGGGATAGGGCAGGGATGGGCCTGGGTAAGAGGATCTTTCAGAGAGTCAGTGCAGTCTCGATGGGCTGAATAGCTCCCTTCTGCACTGTCGTGATTCTATGGCTTCTATATTAACTCAAGACAATGACTAATACCATATACATACAAACGAATGACGTAACTGTCAGAAGACACCCAGAAAAAACTTGACTGTGTAATGAACTTCCTCACAGTGGTTTTACCAGCGGTCAAAACGTAAATCTGTGGCATTTTGCAGTAAGCACTGTGCAGAATTTTTATTAATCTGCATCAGCTCTCCAGTTATCCTATGTTTAATTGTCTGAAAATTAAATTGACATTTGAGTAGCCAGTTAATTTCTCGGATTTATATTACTTGAAATTATCAAAACACAAATAAAAGTAAAAACTGAGCACAGTGCTGGAAGATTAATAACAAAACATAGAAAAGGAAAAAGGATAAACTACAGAAAGAATAACCCATGTGACCACAAATGAGCCCTGGTGCACAATACCCCTTATAGAGGTGGCAGCCACACATGAACTCTAATGCATGTTGTCCCCTAGAAATGAAGTGTCCACTAACCTGGGCCTCCCATCAGCTTATAACTGCGCATGCATGATGTTGGCAAAAAATGCAATCCTTTCACTTTTTCATACACTTAGTTTTTGTTACTCACTCAGGGTTCACGGCAATTTGAGGTTCTTTTTGTTGACCCTGATGTCATCATGCTCACAATTAGCAATGAGGCGGTGTATTCCAAATAGTAGGGCAACCAACCAACAGATTATGGGGTTTTCATTGCAGGCCACTGAAACATATGTTTATACCACTTGCAATAACCATTTCACCCAAGTCACCAACAGCAGCAGTGCTGGGGAAATCAATTGCCTATTCTGATAAAGTCAAGTTGAAAGTGAGGATTGGGAATCCTGTATCCTAAACAAACTTACTGTCATCTAATCACTAAAATCAATCGGTTGAATTTGGCAGCTCCATTGTGGCTATACATGGAGGCAGAGTAACCAGGATAAGGGAGGATCCACATTAGGGCAGCTCACCAAAGCTTTCCCACCACCAGAGACTTTCCTTGGGATGGGCCATGAATCGAGTTGGCTGCCCATTCTACAGAGACGACCTGCCAATTTCATTTGTTAAACTTCCATTCAGGAATGATTTTATGCCTTGTTACATGTGGAAGCTGTTCAGTCCAATGCTGGTAGCATGCCTTGGAGGTCATTACAGTTGGAGCTTCTATAATCCATTGGCAGGTCCATAAACATGAAAGACCACAATCACAGACAAAGATAATCTAACACTGAGGTTCCTCCTTTCATTCTTGAGGAACCCACCAGCTTTGTCCCTCATTATTTTTGTATTTCATTGACATCTCCAAGGTGTTTCTATGTTGAGGCAGCCTCAGGATTTCTAACCTGCATCAGCAGCACCCATCTCTTTCAGTGAAATGCCCAGGTCTCCAGATTTTGCAGGATTCTAACATTGCATTAACGAGAGCTGTCCCTATAGTGTTGCGGGCTGAGGTTGTGGACTTGTAAGGCCCAAAGTAACTTTCATGCTCCTTCATGCCCAACACTTTTAAACTAGCCAGCCTTTTCAGAGGTGATCTGCAGCAACTTCTTTTGATAAGATAAAACCTTGGGAATAGATGTGAATGCAGCAGCCCACATCCCATGAAAGAATAAATAGGAAACACAAGCTCACCTTTGTGTTAGGGACAATTTGTAATACCACAGGTGCAGACCAGGTTAGCAGATTCCAATGAGCAGAGCATGTCACATGCACATCACACTCAATGGTACCTCAAAATTGCATCCAGGTGCTTTGTCCACCATGCAATGGCAAAAAGACAGAAGCATTAAATAATCATACAAGAACTCCAAGGAAAATGATTTTTAAAAAATGCTGCTCAAGCAGTAAATGAACTGAATAAAATTTTACCTTTTATGATTTTAGCATTGCTTTTTTTAAATACTTATTTATGAAACAAAATGTTAGAAATGAAGCTAATTGCTTGCAGATTAGATGCACCTTTCACCCTAGCAAGGTCAACAAAGCAGATCTGAAGTGAGTTCGAGCTTTCAGCCTTGAGATAAGTGCGAGAATAAACAGTCCAAACAATTCTGAGGCCCAACATGCAAATCCAAGAATTGATGTACACATACGAAACAAAATGAAGATATAGCAATTCGAGTTATTTTTTTAAAAATGTATTTTCTGGAGATCTCTTATTTATAAAACAAAATATTGTACATATCAGAAATGAAGCATTATGTGAATTGCTGCAACCTTGAAGCATTGTCACTCTGTCTGCATCAGAGAGAGTTTAAAGTCACTCCTATGATATTCCAAATAACCAATTGAATATAATTTAAATTGTGTTGATAGATTCTGTGCTGTGCCTGTGCTTGAAGGCAAGTAATTTGCTTAGTGTCTGCTGATCCTTCATCCGGAGATATTTTTCCTGACAGTCTTTGCCAGCAATAGTTTGGCATGTGCTTCCACAGGACTGGATGAGAAGATTCCAAGGCTAACACCCATCAGAACAAGAATCAAACTTGCACTGTTGGCATTATTCTGAACCACATGCTTGTCAAATGAACTGATCAATTCCTAAGCTTATATTACCTTCTGTGATTCTTTTTAAGAATGATGTGATAATTTCATAATAATTAAAAGTGCTGCAGTTACATAACATAGAATTGCTACACAGAATTGAAAGAGGCTATTTGGCCATCGAGTCTGCACCTACCACAATACCACGCAGGCCCTATTCCCTTAACTCTACACATTTATGTTACTAATTCCCCTAACACTAGGGTCAATTTAGCATGGCCAATCAACCTGACCCATACATCTTTGAACTGTGGGAAGAAACCACAGCACCTAGACGAAACTGACACAGACATGGGGAGAAAGTGAAAGCTCCGCACAGACAGTGACCCAAGGCCAGAATTGAACCTGGTCCCTGGCACTGTGCCAGCATGCCACCCAATATATCAGACCTCAATTCAGTTCTGATCACTTGCTAAGGTGTGGTACGTAAATAATTTAGCAACAGAAAGAAAGAAGTTAAACACGAGAGAATGTTACCAGTTACACTTATTCATTTACCACATCTCTGATTTCATCTACTTCTGTGTCTCGTTATAAATGCTATCGTGTTAAGTTGCTTCATAAGTGTTTTTTTGAATCCATTATCACATTCATGCTGCACCTAGCACCTTTTCTTGTAGCTGTTTGCTCAGTAATTTTACTGCTTATGTCTGAAAACTAAGCTTAAATAGAGGATTTTGCGGAAAAATTTGCAAACTTGAAGCATGATGTTGACTAATAAATAATGTATTTGTAATCATAGGAATTTTATTATTTTTACTGAAAATTGATTGCTCAGTTTTGTCCTGTTCAAATACCTGTGCTGATTCCCCCCTTCCTCTTCATCACCAAGAACATCTACTGAGCCACACTTGCCCTTCCCCAACTCAACTCTTCTTTAGAGCAGAATGAAAATTTATCAGTTTTAGTTTTCTTTTGAAGAATGTAATATTTTTAAAAATCTTGTGAGCGGGGAGTGGTTGGTAGATCTCCAGACTCGCAAGCACTAAATGCAAATCACAATGAGCTGGAGAATCAAGAACTGCCGGAAAGGTGGGTTTTGTGCTGGATGTCAGACCCACTGCAATCCTCCCAGGCCATGCTGCCAGCCCCAATCAAATTCCAATTCATAGCAGGTGAGAACCCAATTAAGAAATAAACCCAATTCAGAAATAAATTTAACTACCACTAGCAGGCTGACAGCCCTAGTAAAAATAGCTCTCACCAAGTGGGCTTTCATGCAGGGCCTCACAAGCATGGACTTGGCATGTTGGACCCTGAGGATTGAGAAAGCATCACCAACCACTCAGAAATGAGAGATGTCCTTCAATCACAAGGGAGTGAAACCACTGACTGTCAATCAGGATGAGATTCTGGGTGGAATTTTTCCACCTTGCCTGTCCCAGGAATTGTAGCAGGGGGAGAACAGAAAAGTCCTTTGATCTCAGACAGGATTTTTGAGTTTTTTGGGTGAGTGCAGTCGGAAAATCCCGCTCTCTGTCAAAATTGGGTCAGGATCAATGGGATACTGGAGATCAATTCAGCCGTGAATGGAGATCAAAATAAACCCAGGTGGCTAGAGGATGATAGAAAGAAGATAGAGAAAAAGGAAAATCTCAGCTGCAAAATGGAATGCTGCAATGATTTAAAATCCTGCCAACTGACTAGGGTGGGGGGCATGGAAGTTAAAGTTACCTGGCTACTTCAGAATTTTTACAATGGACAGGCAGAAATTGAGCACTGGGCTGCTTGAAATCACCATTCCAGGAGTGATCTTCTGGTCTGCCAAGGCAAAAGGCAGCAGTCCAGCCACAAAACTCCCATCCCAGTGGAGAGTGGTGAGGTCAACCCCTTTCCTCCAACTCAAGCCCATTCGATGCCCAGGACCCTTGAGGGATCTTCTTCTGCAGACTGGTGGAAACACAGAGGGAAAATGGCCATCTCAAGCCTTCATGGGGCCAGTGCGCCTGACCAGAGTGTCAGTGCTGGGAGCAGTGCACTGTTGGCATGTGGCCTGAAAAGGCCTGAGTGGAAAGCCTGTGGGAGGTGGGGATGGGAAAGAGCTAATGTTTTGAATCGAGAGACACTCTGTCAAAGTTAAAAGACATAGAAAGTGGGAGATATTTATACTGTAGGGTGAAGGAGTGAAAGGTGAGTCATAGCCACAAAAACAAGGAGAAAGGCTGCTAATGGCAGTCCACTGAGAGAACAAAAGATATGAATGACCAAACGGCAGAGAAGCCAAAATCAGAGGGTAAAGTGTGACAGATGAAGAGGTGGGGGTGTTGGAGGTGGGGGTAGGGTATAATAGGGATAGGAACCAGTGGGGGAGAGAATTGAGAAAAGGGGGGGAAGGGGAAGCAAAGGGGGAGAAGAGGTAAGAAAAGGGAGACAAAATGGGGAAAAAAGTGGAGAGGAAGGAAAATAAAGACAAATAAAAAGTGGAGAACGATTATAAATTAAATTAAAACAAAGTGGTCGAGGTGGGAGATTCATTGAGCACAAGCGAGCTGCCATCAACCAGACAGGAATCAGAAATTCACATAAGCTCCGTGAGGATCCTGGGACTGTCCCTATTTCATGTTGTCATCATCCTCCTGGAAAGTGTGGACTGTTAGCATTGGCATCTCCATGACAGGAGCTTTATCACAGAGGGTGTTTGCCCTGCCATCAGTCAGATGCTAGTCCAATGCTCACAGATGCAATGTTAGGCTTTTTGGAGTGTCCTCACTACATGTCATCATCATCCTCCACAAAACTAGCAGCTATAAGGGCATTCCGGGCCAGCTTCCTCATCTGGACATTGCAATAACTCATGACTTTCATCCTTGCCGTCAAGGACCTCCTCATCCTCGCCATCAACGACCTCCTCATCCTCATCCCAATGATAATACTTATCAGAGGAGACAGGCAGCTCCTCCATCTGCTTGGAGGAGATGGAGGAGCTCTGGCAACTCCTCCCCCCCACTGCCACATTGTAACTCCAGGATGTGAAGGGCACAACATGTGACAACGTTGCTTGACAACCTCTGTGGATTGCATTTCAGGGCTCCACTGAAAAAGTCCAGGCATCAGAACCTCCTGTTTAGCATCTCTATGGTTTGCTCGACCAAAGTGCAAGTTGCTTTGGCCTCTGCACAAACACCATCAGCCATGTCCTCAGTGGGCAACAGTTGTCCCTAAGGACTCAATCCTTCAGCTTCTGTTAACCCTAGAAGATGTGAGGGATCTGAGAATGTAGCTGACACTTTCTGAGAATCATATGCAGACCTGTAGGATGTGTTTGGTATAGTTGCAGGTAGCTGAACATTCAGCACAGGGAAGACTTGGCACTTGACATAATTGACTGCTTGGGTGAGATCTGATACCACATAAAAGCTGTTGATTCCATCCTGCACCTGTGGAAACCCAGAGATCTGTCCAAGTCCCAGAGCTCTTGGTAAGTGGGTTGCCCAATCACAATCAAAAGTTACAAGTTGTGTATCTTTACAAGAATGCGTCTGTGACTTTCTGGATGCACTCATGTTGTGGAGGCTTGTGAGATTCCACAGAGCCTGGAATAAGTGAGTACTGTAAAAATTGAGTGCCACAGTCACTTCTATGGACATTGGCAGTGGGTGACCTCCAAGTCCCCTGGCACAACATCCTGCCTCATTGGAAGATGTGACCAATCATTTACCTTGACATGCATTGTCTTTTGAGACATTGGTTTTCGATCATCTATAGGAATGACGAAAGCCATTTGTAGAACCTGGTTCTAGCAAGATGCCTACAAATGACAGCTCTCTGGGATTCATCTTCTGAATGAGAAACCCTGCCATTTACTGCTTTTGAGTGTTCTGGCCAAATGCCGCTTTCCCATCTTCTTTCCTGCCTATGAGCAATGAGGCAGACTGCAGAATCACCAGTTATTGAAGTAGGGGATAGAGACTTGTCACAGATGATCAGGGCAGCAAATATGTTCAAATTGAAACTGAGCTGTGGTCCTCCCAGTTAAAGAATAAAATTACTCAGCACTTCCCAAATCTGGATAAAATCCAACAACAGAATTCTATCCAAACAAATTCTGTTACCACCTGAATAAACTGGGAAATGAATTCAACCGACAATTTCAGAAATTAAAACAAGATTTATCAAATCATTATGTTTGTCTCAAATTCAAGTGGATATTGGAGAACTGACAGCAAAATTTCAGCAGATGGTTGATCGACGTAGTGGACCTGACATGGAAATAATCACCATGCAAAACAATATAGAGCTGAAAACTAGGTCAAGGGACAAAGACTTTCAGGGACTTGTATACAGAAAGAATTACTCTGTTTTGACATTGTGTGCACTCAAGGTGAAGGCCTACTTTGGTTCCATATATCTTTATGAGTTGACTTTTTTCCAGATGAAAATCAACTCCAAGTATCACACTTGACTCACAGGTGTCCAACTGATAGGCTGTATGGAACTGATCATTTCAAACCACACCCAGACTTCAGTCAGTGCTGCCTACCCCCACTGCTGCCCCTCCCCTCACTGTTCCCCCATATTCTAAGGTTCCCTCACCTCCACTCTCCCTTGCAGAGTTACCCATATGTCCCAGGTTTCTGTCCCTTCTCCCCTGCTGACTTGATGGCACCACAAGGCACCAACTAAGAAACTACTATGACCTGTGACCTTCCCACAACCCCAAGAAAAGAAGAGCTGCTTCCTTGCATTGGCATCTCACAAGCACTGCAGTAGGTTGTATTCACTCACCTCTGAGTTCCCCTCAGTATTCAGCTCAGCAGGTGTACATGTTTTGGAGTCAATTGAATATTGTGCCATTCTGAGGTTAAGCCAACATGGGATTTGAATTTGATTTGGGGGAATGATTCCAGCGTATGACCTTTATGATTCGATGCAAATTTGTTATAGTAGCATTCCCAATGTTCAACGGTGGGAAATGTGATCCACCATTGATGGGGTAAGGGATGATCATGCCCTGCACTTCAGTGTTGGAAAAATAAACGTAGGCAATATGTGATGCCACTGCAGAAGCCTGCCTCAATCAGGCATGAAAATCCCAGCCTAGAGTTAATATTATAGTGTTAAGCTGCAGGTGATTTAATTGTATTAGGAGTGTTACCAATTTTGTTGTTTTGCAGCTAATAGCAAAGGTGTTATATTGTTATTGTCATTTTTATTTTTAATGTGCAAAATTGTAACAAAGACCAGCTATCCCTTAGGAATATTGGCCACAAGTGAAACCTAGAGAAAATGAGAGCTGTGCATTTTCACATATTTTGCCTGTGATTAAATATTTCATAAAAATCTTGGCAATTCGTGCAATTTTTCTTATTCCTACTTTTGAATATTTATATGTCTGTTACTATTACATTATAAGGGATTATCTCAACACCAAGTAATTCTATAGTAAGGAGAACTCTTGGTTGTATGTTGGTAAACCAAAATTTATGAAATAATATCATAAATTTTAATGAGGAATTGTAAATTGAATACATTGTACAGGAAAAAAGAATGAAATGAATATGTAATTTGACATTTGGCCAAATTTAGATCTATAACAAAATAATTTATTGAAAACAATTATTCCTTTACCTGTCATCGCCGGCAAGTCAGAATTTATTGCCCATCTGAACTAGTGTTCAGAAATCTTAGACTAACTCTAAAATTATTGTTTCAGCAGACAACCACGGCTCCTGGAATGCTTCCTCTGCAGGCTCCCCAAGCCTGTCGGAAATAATCACAATCCCAGATGATCTGATACCACCATCATCATCATCACATTCTGCCCCAACCTGTGATTCCATTCACCAGCTAACCCCAGAGACATTATGGGACATCAAGAAAGAACGTGATATCGTAAGAAGGGAGCATTCTGCAGATTACCACGGAAGGAGTAGAAAAGACAGATCGGAAAGCCCAGGAAAAGTGGATAAGTTGAAGCAACACCGAACCTATAAGAAGAACCTTCTGAGGCTCTCAAAGGAAAATAATGAAAAGACATATGGTGGCAGGACCACCTCTGAAAACAGAGTATCTGGGAGGCAAGGTTTAACAGAGACTAAATCAGGGGAGGACAAGTCTGATGAGCTGAGCAATGAAAAACATAAATGTGGTAGATCCGTGTCCCCAGCTTCCAGGAGGGGACGATCTCCTGGGATAAAAGTGAATCACAAAGTTGAGAATACCACTGAGAGAAAATTGCTAAAAACACATAAATATAAAGTGAAATCAGCAGATTTAGGCTCCCAGACTGATACTGGTGATGTTGGTAATTTCCACAAAAATGCCTTAGAACAGGTCAACAAAGACCTTGAACGAGATCCCAAAAAGATTTCCAGTGAAGAGCATATACGTTCAAATCTTGCTATTCAAAGTAATAATACTTTAACTCGGAAGTCAACTGTCTCACCTGGACTATGGAAAATCCCTGGTTCTGATAAGTATCCCAGTACACTGAAATCTGATGTTGCCACCATGGGCAGATAAAGTAACAAAATGTTATTCTCCCTTTTATAGGATAGATGCAGGACCTTCTCCCAGCTTCTTTTCATGTTATTTATCTAACTTAATTTGAACGTCACTCAGCCTTATAAACTGGAAGCATTTGCATTAACAATATAATGGGAATAATATTCAATAGGGCAATGATGTATTTGGGCATGAAAGACTTGAAGAAAGCAACTAGCGGTATTTTGAACCTTCAATAAACTGAAGTTTCACTACTATGCTGTAAGGTCAGGGGCAGCATCCATGAGCCAAACATGTGAACTATATGGACCAGTGCAGTGCAATTATGTTGGTAAACTTAACAGAGAGCAACGACAATATTGGTGCTTTAGTTGGGAAAAAAAATGTTTAATATATGAAGGATTTGCTTCATCTGTATGCTGCAGTCATAGATGTTGTTATCAGTAATCTTTGTACTAGTGGGAACATCAGTTGTTAGAGTCTGGCCTTAAGAAAAACTGCACTAAGGAATGAGGCACTGAAGAAAATGGAGGTCTATACGAAACTTAATTTTTTGTAAATATTCAACTTACAAAACAAATGCCTAGTCCAGGGGTTAAAGTTGTTTTAAATAATACTAGGACCTCATCACTGAGTAACAGAAGCTAACATATTTAATTTAAATTGCATCTTGTATCAGAGCAGCCCATCCTTTAAAACTATATCAGTGAACCAAGCACAAAAATAATGTAAAAGTAATAAAATAATGGAGTTGATTTTCACATTGAAGTTTACTTACGGTGAGCGTGAGCAAGATTCCACCTACTTTATCCTCTGGCCTAGCCGTAATCTGATCTCTGCCGTTAAAGGTACAATATTGTCAGGTTTTGACAATGCTTCTGTATTGTAGTGCACGTACCTGTATTACCCTCTAATTTTAGATTTATGAAAGACTGGGATTATGATTGCAGAAGCAAACTGTATTTTGCACAGTTCACAGCTCTTGCTAGTGCAGTAATTGCTCTACTCCGTCTGTAATCAAAATTACCTGTGAACATGGCACGTCACTTACCCTTTGGATAAATATTGCTGTGTAGTGTTAGCTGTGAATTTACCTTGTACAGTATCTCTATAAATATGATTCCATGTATTATTAGTCACAAAGACTGTAAGTGAGCAACTATTTTTATGAAATGCACCACTATGGATAAATTAACTTTTACAGAAATCTTGTTTATGATATTCTATCTGAAACACTGTCAAATAAAGTGCATACTCTGAGATGAATGTTTTCCTGGATGCATCAACACTGCAGCCCAGGAAAAAGAAATCACTAACCTAATAGTTTCTATTTCAAGCTATCAAAAGTTAATTTTATGCATGTTTGTTACTTATATTATGCAAATCATCTTTTAAGTGTATCTATGAAACTAACTTTGTTACATTCAATCAGCACCTTTTATTCAAAAGTCAATGCTGTCGGTGTTTTACATTCGGTTTCAGATCCAAGAATACTGCTCCTATCAAAAGTCTCTCTAATCTTTTTGGAAAGAGACTTTATGAATATTTTACATAGGTGCTCAACTCCTTTCATTATCATTTAAGGCTTTAACAGAGTGTGCACAACAAAAGATTCTTTGAAAATTTCATTTCAATTGCTATTGTAAAATCTCTCCTATTATCCTGTAAATTCATGAGGATAGTCACAAAGGTCTATGTCCGCTGTTGAGACAGAACTCTTGCAAACTGTTGTTCTGTCATACTGAACAGTGGTCTCAAAAGTGAATACATCAAGTAACTAAAGTAGTGTACTTTTTCTAAGAAAACCTTATAGGTTTTCTTAGAAAATATAGGTATTTTATAAGATTATGTTGTAACAATTAAAAGTTTCAGTCAATCAGCCTCGTGATTGGAAACAATATATCAAAAAAATGCTACAAAGAAGTTAGAAAAAAATTAACCACCAAACCGCTTGTCCATTATTGAACTCGTAGCGACATTCCTACGAACAATGCCAGCAGCAACAACACAAAGCATCATGGAGTGTAGCAACACACTTAAATCTTCAGTTTGACTGAGTTCCAATCACAGGCTTACTGTATGTGGTGCCAGGTGCATGAAAAAGAATGTTTAGTAGGTGAGTTATAACTGGGCCACTGCACCACCTGGCAAATTGGTCTGTAGTGACATTGTCTAGAAACTTGTTACTTCATCAAGGCACATGTGGCCCAGGAAATCACAAAGGCAGAAAAATGATTTTTTTAAAAGATATTGAAAATAAAACCACAAACCAAAAGAATCAAGTAAGTTTTACTGGAAGAAATTGGGAAGTTATTTTCAGAGTTACAATGGAAGAGCATTTTTGATCGATGCCACCTGTGGGTCAGTTGACAGTGTTCTTGCATCTCAGTTACAAGGTTCCAGTTCCCTCTCCACGACATGATTACAAGAATCAAAACTGACAATCTAGTGCAGTACTGAGAGAGTGTTGCACAGTTGCAAGTGCCTTCCTTCAGATGAGATATTGAACAGAGATCTCATCTTACCTGCTCCAGTGAATGTAAAAGATCCTGGACAATATTCATCCTTCAACCAATATCACAAAAATAGAACTGCCCATTATATTGTTATCTGTGAGAGTTTACTATGCACAAATTGTGACTTTCGGGGAGGCAATGGCTTAGTGGTATTACTGTGAGTCTATTAATGCAAAAACTCAGTTAATGTTCTGGGGAGCTAAGTTCAAATCCCGGCAGGTGGTGGAATTTGAATTCAATAAAAAAATCTAGAATTAAGAATCTACCAATGACCATGAAACCATTGTCAATTATCAGAAAAGAAACATCGGGTATACTGATATCCTTGAAGGAAGGAAATCGGCTGTCCTTAGCTGGTCTGGCTGACATGTGACTCCAAGCCACAGCAATGTGGTTGACTCTCTCAAGACCTCAGGCAACTAGGGATGGGCAATAAATGCTGACCCAGCCAGTGATGTCCTTGTCTCCAAAAATGAATAATGAATAACTTCATAAGTTACTTCACTGGTCATTAAAAGCTTGAGTCACCAGTTATGATGAAAAGTGCTATAGAAATGCAAGTCTGGCATAAAGAAATAGATTTAATATTCTTCACTGAATCCAACAGCACAAATAGAGGTTAAAGAACTGAAAGGTCTACTTGTTTTCCTATTTAAAACAGATTTTTTACCAACAAAAGATAAAATCACAGGTGACCACCCTCAGTATCACAACAAACCAAAAGATGAGCCTCTTGATACAAATGAAATATTTACAGATTATTGCTGTCAGCATCATCAGAGAATTGTGAGAATGTCATAAGCAATGAAAAATATCATAGTTGTCAGAAAACTCTGAAATAGCACCAATGAAGAGCTACAGAATTCCATCGGAGCTAATTACCTATTAAATAGCAAGCAGCAGGATATTTCAAACACTTTGTGCTATTAAAGAGATAGATAAACAGAAAGTGCCCTTCAACAAAATAATTCAAAAGAAGCTAATGTAGGAGCACCAGACATAACATCACAGAACAAAGTTTTGAAGCTCTTCCACATTGAAACCTTGGTGTGAATATATTGAGAAGATAACTATCTTCACAGATTGTGGTGAATATATCATTGGTTATTATTTCTGAATATTGAAGTGTGACCAACTGCACTATATGTTGAATTTATATTTCAGAAAGTTAGATTGTTTACAGTGCACTAAAAACCATCTCTTTTTATTTATGCATATAATAGTGATCTGAGGTTATGAGGAGTCTGAAGATAGAATGATGCCTTCATTATTCAACATATCCTTCTCCCCTCCAACATATTGGGAGTATTGGCTCAGCGACCAGTTACAGATCTTGAGTGTCTCCACACAGCCCAGAAAATTAACTTTAAACAAATTTAGTAAGTATAGATTTTTTGTTTCTTAAAGGCGAAGTACTTTGAACAAAAAAGCACTCCCAATAGACTTAGCTTCCCACTTAAGCACTGGAACTTATTATTTATTGCATATGGGTGAAAATACTCATCTTCCTTAATTTTAAAATTGATGCCTTCTGTGCCCCAAGGTGACTAACCTACTTTCAATACATGAAGAAGCTTAAGTCAAGCATGCTTATAGTAACCAATGCTTTCTACTTTAAATGTTGCTTTGATCCTATTTGTATTGGTGGATATTTCACTTTGGTAATGTGTTATGGATAAGAAAATTAAAAAATGGCTTTTCACAATTAATACTTTCAGATAATAATGAACTTACCATAAGTAAATCCATCTATGGAATTGTGGACACATACAGCACAGAAGGAGGCTAGTTATCCAGTGCAGAAATTGAGTGAAATTCTTCAATGCCCCTGCCAGTAGGATCAATTGCAGGCAGCTGAGGGAGAATTTGGCAGGAGCCCAAAAGTTGGTTTCAAGCCAGCATGAAATTACGAGATGTTACACTACTGTAAGATAGTGAATCAGGAGTTCTGCTGAAGGTCAGCATGAAACTGATTTGTGTCCCGCTTGTGAAATGCACATGAAGGGCCAAATGTAATCCAGCCCCATACCCAAATCTTCGTGACACCATCAGGAAAACATACCAGTCTGGAACACACCTGGACCAATGTAATGTGCAAAAGTTGGGAATTTCCTGACAAAATCATGGGGTTGCCTCCCGAGTTCTGGATGGAGGCCATTAATGATCCTGGTCCCTAGCATTTAATACATTTTTATCAATAGAATCTAATCGTTTTGATTAAACTTTTTTGCAAAGAAGGGAGACAAAAAACAGAAAACTATAGGCCAGTTAGCCGAACGTCTCTCAGTGGAAGGTGCTAAAATCCAATATTAAAGAAGAGGTAGCCAAACATTTAGAAGAACATAATACAATAGAGCAGTTCAATGTGGTTATGTGAAAGGAAAATTGTGTTTGATGTATTTATTCAAATTTTTCATGATGTAAATATGTGACTAGGCTTTTATGGTAAGTGCGCATCTGTCTCTGGTGAGACAGAACCTCAGGGGCACACATTACTAAGGAGGTACCTAAATCAGGAAAGATGAAACCCTCTACATGATATAGCTCTGATGTGACCCTGGTCAGCTGAGTAAACGAGCTGCCTTCAGCCAGATAGAAATCAAACATTCACAGTAACTCTTTGTGGATTAGTGCACTGATCCTACTGCAAGTCATTATTCTCCTGTAACATTGGGACGATAGATAACTGCTTCCTCCCAATGACACGAGCCAGCAATCAGGCAAGAGAGCAGTGCTCAAGAAAAGGACTTCAGGGTGATGGGACATTATCATTAGTCCTATTCATCACCTTTCATGAATCAGGCAACTATAAGGGCATCCTTAGCTCATCCTGCTCTTTTTGGCCACTGCCACTGCCTGATGGCCAACCACCTTGTTATCTTCCACTTCAGTGTCTCCTTATCAGAGGAAATGTGCCATCCTTCACCTCCTCCTCAGGCAATTCCTCCATCTGTTGAAGTATCAGGTTGTGAAGGATCAATAGACCTTATGCACAACATCTTCTGTGGACTGTCCAGCAAAGCTCCAGCAGATAGGTCCCGGCGCTGCAACTGCATTCCTATGGTCTGCTCCATCAAAGTGCAAGTAGCAGCATGAGCTTCATTCTATTTGGTTACAGCTGCACTCTATGGCCTCGGCACAGGCATCATCATCAGCCACACCTTCAGAGTTTATCTTTTGTCCCTGATGAGCCAACCCTGTAGCCACCGCACTCCCTTAAAGACATCAGGGATCTGAGAGTGGCTAGGCATGTAGGAATCGTAAATGTTCCCCAGGAACCTAGCACGCTCTGGAGGATGTCTTTTTGTGTGTTTGTAAACTAGCTGAACATTTAGGGAGTAGAAGCCTTTGAGTTTGATGCCATGGAGATCAGAGAGCCACAGGGATGTAGTCAATGGCTCCCTGCACATTGGAAAGCCTGCCATTTGAGCATAGCTTTAAATATTTGGAAGGCAGTTTTCTGACACTAGTTGGTGCTCACCTGTAGGAAGGTCAGGTACCCTGAGCTATGGAAGACACCTTCCAGAGGTCTTACCTACAGGGCAGGCCCTGTTACCCCTTCCTCCTCATGAATCTGCTTCTGCCTTTGGAGAGCTGGACGCATCTTCTCTTGTCTCGGTGCACTAGAAAAATGACAGCCTTTAGCACAGGCTCCATCTCTTTCTCATTCTAATCACTGCCAGGGAAGAAAGAGAGATAGAACTAACAATGAGGTTTTGCCTCCAAGGGTTGAATATTTGCCCATTCCTTTCTGGCAGTAGTGTGTTGATTGGCACTGTGCAGGTCATCATATTGAGGACCTTTCTCTTAGAATCCCCAGAAGGGACAAGGACCCACTACATACTTCTTTCAAACAGCCTAACTGAAGCGCCACAGTTCCTGTTTCCTGAGCTTTCATGTAAGATGCAGGCATTTGTTTCACTCAAAGCTATTGTGTAGTAATGGGGAGGACGAGGTTGTGCGAAGAGGGTGATAAGGCTGGAAGGAAGCCGCATCACCCACACTAAAGCATCAGGGCACTACTAAGGAGCATGGGTTTAAGATATGAGGGGCAAGGTTTAAAGGAGATGTACGAGGCAGTTTTTTTTACACAGAGAGTAGTGGGTGCCTGGAATAGGTTGCCGGGGAAGGTAATGGAAGTGGAAACAATAGTGACTTTTAAGGGGCTTCTTGCCAAATACATGAATAGGATAGAAAAGAGATATGGTCCCAGCAGGGTAGGGGTTTTAGTTCAGTTGGATGGCATGGTTGGCGCAGGCTTAGAGGGCCGAAGGGCCTGTTCCTGTGTAATTTTCTTTGTTCTTTTCTCTGTGTAGCCTGTCTTGGTTAGCTAGAACGTATATGCTCATCCTTTCAGAAAATGGCACCCAGAATTCAGAGCTCAGCATGCAAAGGCTTAACTACTGGTCGGTAATCAGTGGCATTCACATCAGTGGTGAGTCAGTTGCATAATTAACTTAGCTGTCAGACTGAAGGAATGTTAATAAACAAGTTGCTGAATGATATTAAATGCAAAATAATTTTCATTATTGTCATGCCTCTCCATTTAGAGTGGACATAGTCAGTCATGAACCATCTTAATAGATCCTCCAGCCTGTGACATAAGGACATAAGAGCAAAGAAATAGGAGCAAGCTATCTAGCCCTTTGAGCCTGCCCCGCCATTCAATAAGATCATGTCTGATCTGAAGTGGATCAGTTCCACTTACCCACCTGCTCCCCATAACCCTAAATCAAAACCCTTACCCTTATCTAAGGCAGTTTAGGGAGTTGGGAGGTAGGCTGAAGAGCAGGGCCTCCAGGGTGGCAATCTTAGGGCTGCTACCAGGGGCCGGTAACAGTGGGACCAGGAGAAATGAGATTCTACAGCTGAATGTGTGGCTGAAGGATTGCTGTAGGGCAGAGGGTTTTATATTTGTGGATAACAGGGAATTATTTGTGAAAGAAGGGCACCTGTATAGAAGGGTGTGAATATTTTAGCTGGGAGGTTGGCTGGAGTGTTTTGGCAGGGTTTAAACTAATATGGGGGGGAGGGGATGAGACCGATAGCTCGGTAGGTAGTGAGTTTGGGAGCAAGATGGGGAGATAGAGTAAGCTTGGATGAGAGGAAATACACCAAGGAGAAGGAGGTTCTGTGGGCTTGAAGGTCTGGAGTGTGTTTGTTTCAATGCGAGGAGCATAACAGGAAAAGCGGATGAACTTAGGGCCTTAATATTTGCAAGGAACTTGGATGTGGTTGTGGTGACGGAGACTTAGTTAAAGAAAGTGGAGCACTGGCAGCTGAATATTCCTGGGTATAAGTGTTTCAGGCGTGACAGATGAGGGTCCAGAAGAGGTGGGGAAGTGGCATTGTTAGTTAGAGAGCACATCACAGCAGTGCAGAGGGAGGACAATATAGAGGAGTTAGGAGTTGAGTTGCTGTGGGTGGAGTTGAGGAACAGGAAGGGAGCAATTACTATGCTAGGGGTGTATTATAGGCCACCCAACAGCCCGCAGGCAGTGGAAGAAGGCATACGTAAAGACATTTTTGGATAGGTGCAGAAAGAACAAAGAGATTTTAATCTCACTGGGGTGGATCGGAAGGTACCTAGAGCTGGGTGTTTGGACGGGGAGGAATTTGTAAAATGTGTACTGGAAGGATCGTTGGAGCAGTATGTGGCTAGTCTGATTAGAGAGGGGGCTACATTGGATTTAGTTCTGAGTAATGAGCCAACTCAGGTAGTTGAAGTTGTAGTAGGGGAACATGTGGCTAACAGTGACCACAATTCTGTCTACTTTAGGATACAGATGGAAAAGGATGCTTGTTGCCCGAGGGGGAGGGTGCTGAATTGGGGAAGCCTAACTACAGTTGGATTAGGCAGGAACTTATGGAAACTAATTGGGGATGGTTGTTCGAGGGTAAGTCCACGCTAGGCATGTGGGATTCTTTCAAGGGAATACTGAAAATGTTGCAGGAGAGATAAGTGCCAGCTAAGATGAAGGATGGGAAAGGTAGGATTAGAGAGCCGTGGATTACTAGGGATATTGAGCACTTGGTTAGGAAGAAAAGAGAGGCATTTGTTAGGTCAAAGCAACTAGGAATGGAGAGAGCATTGGAGGAATGTAGAGAGAGTAGGAGGGAACTCAAACGGGGAGTTAGAAGGGCAAAAAGAGGGCATGAAACAGTTTTGGCAGATAGAATTAAGGAAAATCCAAAGGCTTTTTACTCCTATCTTAGGAATAAAAGAGTGGTTAGAGGAAAAATCGGACCTCTTGGGAACAGAGGAGGGGAACTGTGCTTAGAGCCCGAGGGAATGGGGGAGATCCTGAATGAATACTTTGTGTCAGTACTCACGAAGGAGAGGGGCTTGCTGACCGGTCCTGACTCTGAGGGAGCTGTAGACCAGTGGAGGGAAATATCCATACCGAGGGAGGAAGTGTTAGAGCTTCTAGGTAGTATTAAAACTGATAAATCTCCTGGGCCTGATCGCATTTATCCTAGGCTGCTTCGGGAGGCGCGAGGTGAAATTGCTGGGCCTCTGATACAAATCTTTGTCTCTTCTTTGGACACAGGTGAGGTCCCAGAGAACTGGAGAATAGCTAATGTTGTACCATTGTTTAAAAAGAGTAATAGGGATAACCCTGGAAATTATAGACCAATGAGTTTGACGTCAGTGGTAGGGAAGCTGCTGGAGAGGATTCTTAGAGATAGGATGTATAGGCACTTAAAGCATTGCGATCTGATTAGGGATACGCAGCATGGCTTTGTTAAGAGGAGGTTGTGCCTTACAAATTTGGTAGAATTTTTTGAGGAGGAGACAAAAATGGTCGACGAAGGGCGAGCCGTTATATGGATTTCAGTAAGACGTTTGATGAAGTCCCTCATGGGAGGTTAGTTGAAAAGGTCAAGGCTAATGGAATACAAGGACAGGTAGCTAGATGGATAAGTAACTGGCTTGGTAATAGGAGATAGAGAGTAATAGTAGAAGGGTATTTTTCTAGCCGGAGGTCGGTCACTAGTGGTGTGCCACAGGGCTCAGTACTGGGACCTCTTCTATTTGTAATATATATAAATGACTTGGAAGAGGGAGTAAGTGGAGTGATCAGCAAGTTTGCAGACGATACAAAGATGGCTGGACTTGTGGATAGTGAGGAGCATTGTCAGGCGATGCAGCAGGACATAGATAGGCTGGTAGCTTGGGCAGATAGATGGCAGACGGAATTCAATCCTGATAAATGCCAAGTGATCCATTTCAGGAGAAAGAATGTAGTGGGGAGGTATATGATAAAGGGTAGACCTATTAAGAGTATAAAAACACAGAGGGACCTCAGGGTGCAGGTGCACAAGTCTCTGAAGATGGCAGAGCAGGTGGAGAAGGTTGTGAAGAAAGCATATGGTATGCTAGCCTTTATAGGAAGGGGTATAGAGTATAAGAGCTGGCCTTTAATGTTGCAGTTGTGTAGAATGTTGGTTAGACCTCATTTGGAATACTGCGTCCAGTTCTAGTCTCCTTACTAGTGGAAGGACGTGGAGACTCTGGAGAGAATGCAGAGAAGGTTTACCAGGATGCTGCCTGTATGGAAGGTCTGAGTTACCTCTGGAGAGGTTAGGCAAATTGGGACTGTTTTCCTTAGAAAGACGTAGACTTAGAGGAGATATATTAGAGGTGTACAAGATTATGAGGGGTATAGATAAACAGTGGTAAGCTTTTTCCTAGGTTGAAATCAAATATCACGAGGGGTCACGGGCTTAGGGTGAGCGGGGTAAGGTATAATTTGGATGCTGGAGGGAGTTTTTTCACATAAGGTTGTGGGGGTATGGAATGCAGTGCCAAGTAAGATGGTGGAGGCAGGCACTCCAGAGTTATTTAAGAGATACTTAGATGGGCACATGAACAGAATAGGAATGGAGGGATATAGAAGACTGATTTAAAATAGGGATTATGCGCCTTGGGAGTCCCTTGGAAGTGTGTAAATTGTCAATGATGTTGATGTATTTCTGTTTTATCCTACAGATATTTTGGTCCGTCTTGTTGTCTAACAAGGGGCATATACGCGATGGGTCGTGAGAGGGCTGCTCTTGGATTTTTCGAGAGTAGCCTAGTGCTTCACGTCGTTAGTGTACACTTGAGCTAGACCATTTGATGGGCAACAAGACAGCTCAGTGACTATTACTGTGCTGTGCAGATACATGGATTTGGACCTGTGTCTGTGGGAGTTTGCGCATTCTCCCCGTGCTTGTGTGGGTTTTCTCCGGGTGCTCTGGTTTCCTCCCATACCTCAAAGATGTGCTCGTAGGCTGATTGGCAAAACAGATTCTCCCTGAATTGTCTCGCAAATTTAGTTCCAATGCATAGTTCTATAAACATAAACAATGATCATGGGCAGAAGTGGGAACATCGAGGTGGCAGCGCAGGCTCGTTGGGCCAAAAGGCCTGTTTCCTGTGCTGTTTTATTCTTTGTTCTTTGTTATCAATCAGAAATCTATCTATCTATGACTTAAACATATTCAATGAGGTAGCCTCCACCACTTCAGTGGGCAGAGAATTCCAGAGATTACCCAGCCTCTAAGAGAAGTTCCTCCTCAACTCTGTTCTAAGTTGTACCCCATTACTTTATTTTGAGGCTAGTTCTGGTTTCCTTTCTAACTGGAAAGACTCTCTCTACCTCTACCCTATCTAGCCCCTTCATTATCTTGTAAGTCTCTCAGGTCCCCTCTCAGCATTCTAAACTCCAACGAGTACAGGCCCAATCTACTCAATCTGTCCTCAGCAGCTAAGCTAACACCTTCATCTCCAGTATCAGCCTGGTGAACCTTTTCTGTACTGCCTCCAAGACCAATGTATCCTTTTGCAAATAAGGGGACCAAAATTGCATACAGTACTCTTACAAATATATTGCACAGAAGGTCTTATGAGGAGAGGCTGAGGGATTTGAGGTTGTTTTCGTTAGAAGGAAGGTGGCTAAGAGGAGACCTTATTGAAACATACAAGATGATTAGAGGTTTAGATAGGGTGGACAGTGATAGCCTTTTTCCTCGGATGGAGAAAGCTAGCACGAGGGGACATAGCTTTAAATTAAGGGATGGTAGTTATAGGACAGACATCAGAGGTAGGTTCTTTACCCAGAGGGTGGTAAGGGTATGGAATGCCCTGCCTGCTGCAGTTGTAGATGCGCCAAGTTTGGGGGCGTTTAAGAGGTCCGTGGATAGGTTTATGGATGAAAAGGGAATGGTTTAGGTTAGAGGGTCATTGCTTTTTCTTAATTGGTCGGTGCAACATCGAAGACAGAAGGGCCTGTTCTGCGCTGTAATGTTCTATGTTCTATGTTCTACTCCAGTTGCAGCCTCACCAGTGTCTTGTACAGTTGCAGCAAGATCTTCCTACTTTTATATTCTATCCCCTTCGCAATAAAGGCCAACATTCCATTCGCCTTCTTGATCACCTGCTGCACCTGCAGACTGAGCTTTTGCGATTCATGCATAAGAACCCCCAGGTCCCTCTGCACAGTAACATGCTGCAGCTTTCACCACTTAAATAATATGCCATCCTACTATTATTTCTTCCAAAGTGGATAACCTCACATTTGCCAATGTTATATCCATCTGCCAAGTCCTCGCCCATCACAGACTATCCAAATCTCTCTGCAGACTTTCTGCGTCCTCCACACAATTTGCTTTCCCACTCACCTTCGTGTCATCAGCAAACTTTGTTACCCTACACTCAGCCCCTTCATCCAGATTGTCTATGTATATGATAAACAGTTGAGGCCCCAGCACCAATCCCTGTAGCACTCCACTAGTCACCAACTGCCAACCAGAAAAGCACCCATTCATTCCAACTCTCCACTTCCTGTTAGATAGCCAATCCTCAATCCACGCCAACATTTTACTCCAACTCTGTGTACCTTCAGTCCCATTAGTCAACCAAGCACCACCTCTTTAGTAATAGTAATTGTATTAAGGACCTCCTCCTACCAACCCTCTATCTTTAATATTCGGTAAACTATTTGTGTCTTCCACTGTGAAGATCGACACAAAAAACTTAATTAAAGTCTCAGTCATTTCCTCGTTTTCCCCCATTAAATCCCCCCTCTCGTCCAACATTCACTCTAACCACTCTTCTTTATACATTTGTAAAAATTTTCACGATCATTTTTTATATTTAGAGCTAGTTTAGTTTTATATTCTACCTTTCATTTCTTTACTGCTTTCTTAATCGTTCTTTGTTGTTTTTTAACTCTTCCCCAATCTTCTAATTCCCCACTATTTTTAGGTACTCTGTGCGCATCAGTTTTTAATGTAATACTCTCCTTTGTTTCCTTCGATATCCATGGCTGGTTATCCTTTCCTTACAGTCCTTTTTTATATAGTTTTGCTGAGTACTGACAAGGAAGTATTCATTGAACAGCATGATTCTAGGAATCTGTGAAACAAAGAGATCTTGACATGTTTATCCATAGATCTCTGAAAATAAAAGGGCATCTTAATAGGGTGGCAAAAAAGGCATGTGGGACATTTGCCTCTATCAATTGAGGCATGGAGTAAGGACATCATGTTGCAGTTGTATAGAACATTGGTGAAGCCATAGCTAGAATATTATGTGCACTTGCCATGTTATAGGAAGGATGTGACTGCACTGGAGGGGGCATAGAGAATGTTCACCAGGATGCTGCCTGGGATGGAACATGTAAGTTATGAAGAAAAGTTGGATAGGCTTGAAGCAGAGAAGACTGAGGTGTACAAGATTGTGAAGGCATAGACAGTGTGTATAGAAGCAACTGTTCCACTTAGTTGAAGGGTAAGTTATGAGGGCGACATAGGTTCAAGATGAAAGGCAGGAGATTTAGAGGGGATGTGAGAAAAATCTTTTTTACCCAGAGAGTGCTCACTGTCTGGAAGGGTAATAGAAGCTGGTTGCCTCACATCCTTTATATAGTGCTTGGATGAGCATTTGGCATGTCAAAGCATTCAAGGCGATGGGCTAAGTCCTGATGAATTGGATTAGGTGGAAGGTTTGATGTTTCTGACATGTCAGTGGAGACTCTGGGGTGAAGAGCACTCTATGATTCTCTAAGATTCTCTAAAGAGGAGCATTGAAGAGTGGTAAATGCAGCAAAAGAGGTACATAGATTAACGTAGATAAAATATCAAACTTAAGATTACAAAAATTTCCTGCAAAGTTACAAATTATTGTTATCCAAGGTGGTATTGTCGCTGGACTAGTAATCTAGAGCTCCGCCATAATCCTCTGGAGATAAAGGTTCGAATCCCACCAAGGGAGATGGTGGAATTAATCAATAAAAAAAATCTGGAATTAAAAGTCCAGTGATGACAATGAAATCAATGTCAATTTTCATAAAAATCCAACTCGTTTAAGGAAGGAAACCTCCCATCCTTATCTGGTCTGCCCAACATGTGACTGCAGACGCACAACAATGTGTTGACTCTTAAATACCCTCTAAACTGACTTAGCAATCTTCAATCTGTACAAAGAAAACTCAAAGGAATTACACTACAGTAGCAACCCAACCCTGTCAATCTTGCAAAACTCTCCTTACTAACATCTGGGGACCTGTGCCAAAACTGGAAGAGCTGTCTCACAGTCTAGTCAAACAAGTCTGACAAACAAAAAGACAGACATCCAAAGTTCTGGGGAATGAGCCAGGGCAGGTGGTTGACGTTGTAGTAGGAGAGCATGTGTCTAATAGTGACCACAACTCTGTCTGCTTTAGGGTATTAATGGAAAAAGATGAAGCCTGCCCTAAGGGGAGGGTGTTAAACTGGGGGAGGGCTAGATATAGCCAGATTAGGCAGGATCTTAGGGATACCGACTGGGATAAGCT